>APFE030693938.1:5972-22579 GCA_000404065.3 Pinus taeda
TTAACTTGGGTAATAACTCGTTTCCGCAGCTGCACTTCTCTCCGGTCGAGAATGCTCAGCGGTTCGACCAGAACCTCTTCTTCCGGCTCGACCTGCAATACACAATTTCGTGAATTAGTTTTTCTCTTTCATATACAATTCTTGCTGAATTTTATCATAACAATCACCCACCTGAATCTCTTGCCATCGGATTACATGCTTAGGGTCATACACATATTTCTTTAGGACAGAAACATGAAACACATTATGGATTCGGATGTGACTTGGCAGGGCCAGTTGATAAGCTACTGGTCCGACCTTTGCTAAAATTTGGAAGGGTCCACAATATCGGGGTGCCAGTTTGGCGCATCCATTCCACTGCAAGATACTTCTTTTGGCCTGAATCCGAATATACACATGGTCCCCAACCTGAAACTCTTTAAATCTCCTTTTCCGATCAGCGAAGTTCTTTTGCCTATCTTGGGCAACTTTCAAGTTAACACGTACCCTCTTTACCATATCTTCCATTTCCTTCAGCATCTCAGGACCTAGGCTCAATTTATCTTCTGGTCCTCCCCAACTGGTGGGTGTACGACATTTCTGGCCGTACATAACTTCAAATGGGCTCATCTGCGTTGAGGTATGGTAACCGTTGTTATACGCGAACTCCACCAGATGTAAGTAATCTTCCCACCTTGTGGGTTGTTGCATGACATAAGCCCTTAACATATCCTCTACCATATGATTCACTCGTTCCGTTTGCCCATCAGTTTGTGGATGGTATGCTATACTGAAATTCAGTTGAGTTCCTAATTCAGCAAACAATGTTTTCCAAAATGCTAATGTGAATTTCACATCACGATCAGAAATTATTGTTTTTGGAAGTCCATGTAACTTAAATACATTCTACATAAAAATATGAGCAATCTGTGCAGCTCTATATGTAGATTGCACCGGTATGAAATGTGCAGCCTTACTCAGTTTGTCCACCACCACGAAAATGGAGTCATTATTCTTTTTTGTTTTGGGTAATCCCGTAATGAAGTCCATGGAGATGATTTCCCATTTCCATTCTGGAACTGGCAGTGGTTGTAACAATCTTGTTGGGTGCTGATGTTCTGCTTTAATCTGCTGGCACTCTAAGCACCATGGCAGGTATTCGACAATGTTTTTCTTCATTCTAGGCCAGAAATACTCTTTCCGGATTGTTGTTATAATCTTTTGATAACCCGGATGACCCGCGTAATGACTAACATGAAATTCATCCATAATCAGATTTCTAATTCTGCTTTGATTTGGCACATACAATCTTTTCTTGAAATAAATCCTTCCAGCATCATCTAGTTCATATTCTTGTTGGTTGTCTTCTCTAGCAAATTGCTGTATTTGCAATTTTAATTGCTGATATTCGGTATCTTGATCTGCAATTTCCTTTATAATTTCTAGGAAGGGACTTTTCCACCCACTAATGGAAACTTCATACAGATTTTGTACTTTTCGGCTCAAGGCGTCTGCTACTTTATTTTCCTTCCCTTGCAAGTGTTTCATATCAAAATCAAAGCCACTTAGAAAGTCCACCCACCTTGCTTGCCTAGCGTTTAAGGTAGGTTGGCTAAAATAACTGGTCAAGCTGTGATGGTCGGTATGCAGCAAAATTTCCTGCCCATGAGATAATGCTGCCACATCTTCAGGGCATGTATAACGGCAGGCAACTCTTAGTCATAAGCAGAGTATTTCTGCTCATGTTCTTTTAATTTTCGAGACTCGTAAGCAATTACCCTGCCTTCTTGCATCAAGACTCCTCCCAATCCTTCTTTACTAGCATCCGTACATACTACATAATCCTTATTAGGATCCGCTATACTCAGAATAGGTGCTATGGTGAGCAGATGCTTCAATTGCTCAAAACTTTTCTGGCAATTTGGGGTCGAATGAAACAAATTCCCTTTCTTCTACAGTCAGGTAATGGGAAATGCCACCTTTGAGAAACCTTCCACGAATCTCCTATAATACCTAGCTAACCCCATGAAAGATCGGACATCTGCTACATCTTTTGGAACTGGCCATTCCATTATAGCTTTTATCTTTTCCGGATCCAGCGCAATTCCATCCTTTGTGATTATGTGACCCAAATTCTGAATTTCTTCTTTGAAGAAGTCACACTTACTAAATTTAGCGTACAATTGATGTTCCCGAAGGGTCTGTAATACTATTCGAAGATGTTCACGATGTTCTTCGATGGTGCGTGAATAAATTAAGATATCATCAATAAATATCAGCATGAACTGATCCAAATAAGGATGGAAAATACCGTTCATTAAACACATGAAGGTTGCTGGGGCATTGGTGAGCCCAAACGGAAACACCACAAATTCATAGTGCCCATACCTGGTTCTAAAAGCTGTTTTTGCGATGTCCTCATCTTTAATTCTGATCTGATGGTAGCCTGATCGTAAATTGATCTTAGAGAACACTGTCATGCCTTTCACTTGGTCGAACAATTCATCTATCCGGGGAAGAGGATACTTGTTTTTAATAGTCAACTTATTCAATTGTCTGTAATCAATACACATCCGAAGGGTGTCGTCTTTCTTCTTGACAAATAATACTGGGGCCCCCCATGGAGACACACTAGGACAGATGTAATTCTTCTCTAGTAATTCTTGCAACTGCATTTTTAATTCTGTCAACTCAGGTACACTCATTCTGTAGGGTGCTCGTGACACTAGTGCAGCCCCTGGTACCAACTCTATAGTAAAATCTATGTTTCTTCGCGGTGACAGCCCTGGAATTTCCTCCGGAAACACATCTGTAAATTCTTGTATTACAGGAATATTATTCAAAGATGCTGACTTATCCTTAGAATTCGCAAAACCCACTTGGATGGCGTACATTTGACAGCCTTTCCGTACACATTTTACCAATTGATTTGCAGTTATCGATCGAACCTGCACCGGTCGCTTAATTCCCTGCATTTCTTTGTTGTTTCCTTGTTGATCTCTGTAATAAATAATTTTGGTTTTGCAGTCAACTAATGACCAATGTTTCTCCAACCAGTCCATACCAATTAGAATGTCATAGGAACCCAGAGGGAGTATGTTCAGGTCAGCTATTATTGGCTGGTCTGCTATAGTAAAAGAGCAATCGTTGATCTTGGCTGTTACCCGTCGCTTGGCTCCAGTAGCTAATTGCACTAACCATGGGTTTTTAAATTTAACAGATTGTAAATTACAACACTCCACTACTTTTCGGTTCACATAACTTAGCGTGGCCCCAGGATCGATCAAAACAGATATGGTAAGGTTTGAAATTTTACCTTCGAACTCGACCATGGTTGGCTGGTATTCCGCCTGTCGATCCTCCAAAGCTGCATTGATTCTGGGTACGCTTCGACCCACTTCGCCAACGGTTGAGGCTTCATGAATTTGGGATAACTGTTCAGTCCCCTTTCGCTGTGGGCAATTTTTAATGTAGTGAGGTCCCCCACAACCCCAGCACTGCACAGGGGGTCTTACTGTCCCTTCATTATCCAATCTGATTTGCTGTTCACTGACTTTGGACTCGTTTGCAGATCTGAACTTAGGTGTAGTTTTTGCTGCAAATCTGCTGTTTATTCCTTTGCCAGTTCCTTTAATTCCGTTGCTGCGACTTCGTTTGATGTTTCCAGCTGTCTTGAAATTCTTCTTCTCATTCCACTTCCTACTAGCAGTTTCTCCTTTTTGTTTGCCTTGCTGATAGCAGATTCTAGCCTTGCGGATTACTTCATCCATTGATTTTGGATTATCAAATTCAATCCTTTCCCGCATGTACGGGGGTAAACTGCTAACGAATCGCTACACTTTTGCCTTTTCCTCCCTTATATATGGCACGTAGCGAAGTAGGGAAGTAAAATGAATGATGAACTCATCCATAGTCTGCTGTCCCAATCGCAGATCATGGAATTCTCTGGCTTTTTCGTCATAGAAGCGTTCAGTTAAATATCTCTCCTTAAAGAATCTTTGAAAATTGTCCCATGTTATGTTTTGTTCGGTAACCCCTTTTACGATCTTCACCTCCTCCCACCATAAGGTAGCCTTTCCTTGCAATTGAAAGATGGCCAGTCGTGCTTTAAGATTGTGATCGTATTCATAAAGCTGAAAATACTTATTCATATTGATTAACCATGCTTCAGCTGCTTCCTCTTGTTCTCCGTCAAAATGTGGTGGCTTAATCTTGCGGAATTCCCCTTGTAGTTCCATCCTTTGTCTTTTCGAGGTTTGCTGTTCGAATGCATTGTCAGAGCATTCTTCCTGTTCCTCCGATCCTTCGGGGGGTATGTGATGATTCTGCTCTTCCGACATTCTTTGCTGTTCCGCACTAGGATTAACTGGTAGTTGATTTTGTCTGTCGGACAAACTTTTTAAAATTCTTTCTTGTTCCATTGTTAATCGGGCATTATCTTCTCGTAGTCGAGCCATCTCATTCTTCAGCTCCTGTACTGTCTCCAGAATGGCTTGATTTGTAATTCTGGCTTCTTCTAAAAGTTGTACCCACAATTCTGGGTTATTTTCTCCGCCGGTCACGCCCTATCCTATTATAGGTCATCGGGGTGTATTCTCCGCCCTCCTCATGTCCTTCGCCCTCAGAATCTGATCCTATAAAAGAAACCGTTCAAGAGTAATAATGGAATAACTATCTGTTAATTCATTTACCACAATGTCCATTCATTATTGTCTTCCCCAGAGGCCACAGTGCTGTATCTGGGCTCTGATACCATATGTCATAACCCTCTACACTTTAATATTACATACATAAAAAAAAAAATTACTGTACCCATAACTTTACCCGTTACACTATCATGGTAATATGATTAATGTGTTAATTGTTACATTGATTAACGCCAGAACCATATATGTACATATGTTGGCGGAACCATAACTTTGATTGTCCTTGGTTATTTTACAATATATGAATATATTTGTTTGGCGGCATAACCATACGTCTGCGTGGGACATCTGGCTCCTCGGTCCACGCACTCCACTTGCTCCACAGATATTTTGATTTGGGTAGCTGTGGAATTTAATGTTACAGCTCTGCTGCAACTTCCTCGGGATTTCCACAGTGATAGACGATCCAGATGAATTTTGTCGATCAGACGGTGGAGAGTTTAGAAGTTTTGGCGGTATGGTACTTAGGGTTTCGACCATGAGGTTTTGGGTCATTTGCACGTTGCTCCAGCTCCATAGAGCAGCTCCTCCTTCCGGCGTCTGTCATAGACTATTCTGGTTCATTCCTTCCACGCCATTGAAGGTGCTACAACGACGAGATCGGTTGACTGTGGAGAGCCATTGTTGCCTTCCTCCTGGAACTTTCATCTGGCAGACAGGTATTCCGTATCCCTCGATTTCAGCATTGTATTAGCTCTTCTTCCACTGTAGTTATGATTATGCTAATTATCTTAATCACTGCTGGCTGGAACAGGGTAGCAGTCCATGGAGGCCGCGGGAACAAGGTCGATGCAGGGTTTCTACCGTCCATATCCTATCCAGGTATGAGTTCTTCCACCGAAAGTATTTATTGGTTGCCTAATTTCGGAGACGGCCTTATTACTGTTCTTTCTCTGTCAGGATTTTGTCGAATCTAATGTTGATTGGCGTAATGACTCTCCTACGGTAGAGTCTCTCTTTTTCTCAATGTTTACCATGGGTCCTGAGGTCTAATTCCAAGTCGCCGAATGGTGTAGCTTGTCTTTTAGGGTTGTAAACTGTTTTAGACTTCAGATTTATGGGCCGAGTTCGACCCTCGAGCAGTTCTGTTCTTTGTTGTATTTGTTCGACTTTCAGTACAATTTACTATGTAATGGACTCAGTAACATTGTGGCTACAGTTTAATATATATTGTGAATTCTGGGTTTGTCCCCAAATTACCTATACAGGTCGTCGATTGATTTCTGTACTTACTGCTTTGTCCATGTTTAACATTATAATGTTTTAATAGCAAATGGGTTGCTTCCTAGGCGCCACCGAGTCTGTTCATGATTGCATATGTATTGATTATTTAGTTTATGAGGGTTCTGTGGTTTGCTGGCGGCCCTTCTCCTTGACGGGCTGTCGTCTTTCTCATGATTAAATGGTATGTTAATAGATTGACATATATGATAATGTCTGTTGATTCTTTTTCATAACGGCTAGCTCTTGCACGAGTAACTGACCTTTCTGCATGATTCCGATATGTATCAGTGCGGTTATTTAAGGGAAAAGCCTGTTACGGCTCAATAATGATCCCGCTTCTACGTGGGCCATCATTGTTCCTCTCTTTGATAATGGTTGCATTGTTGAGCGCTCAGGCCGTTTCAATATTTATTTTCTTGCTATCGTTTTAATGAGATACCCTCTGAGTGGTTAACCTGATTCACTGGGTTGATTAAACTTGTGCCTCGGCGCCATACTGTAGCTCCATGCTACCAGGTGGTACCCACCTGTGTATTCCGCCAGCCACTAAATCTACATTTGTTATGACCGGACGATTGTCTCGGCAATGTTTATGCTATGGTCTTATTACATTATTGTTCTTACATTGTATATTTACCCTTATGTTTTCTGAGAGGGTTTGTATAGTTATTGACTTGGAATATATATCTTGCAATAACCAGAACTGCCTACTTTAGGTACTACACCGATAATGTAACCCTTTCCAGGTATATGTGTATTACTTTATTCATACCTTTCAATACTTGTATCGTTCCTGGCAAAATATGAGTTCTTTGTTCTTGAATACTTGTTGGTTATCAGTTACTATTTCCTGTGCTACTCACATAATACAGATACGATTAATTGTATTCTTGTTTCGGGTCTAATTAATAGCAACTAGGGATCGTTCTGTTTTATTATTGTCCTTAATAACTACTGTCTCTTTCATGGAATACAGTTTTAAATTGTCCGAAGGTAAAGGACTAGATAATGTGCAGGATTTCATTATCTGTTTTCTTTCTTTTGTTATATATATACATATACAGAGCAGAAACGTTATACAGTACCAGTAGTGCTTCCAGTAATACCCCAGGTTTTGATTCACAGTCTAAAAGGTAATATGACAGTAATCATAATCAAACTCTCAGGAATACCAGGTAATATCTAATCTTCCAGATTTTATAAACTGAAAATACTTACCTGTGTCTCCCTTTCTTCTATCCTCTGCGCTTCTACAACCTGTAGAAGATGATTTAAAGCTTGATATCCTCCCAGCCACGAGACCAGTTGTCTGAACTGCATCTCTCCCCCAAGCTCCTTTTCCGGCCACAGCCTCAGCAATAGGAAGCACAAATGTGCCTGTGCTATCTGGTCCTCACCAGACGTAGCACCATTCTCTTTTGCTCAGTGCCATTTCTTTTCTTTTTCCCCGTTTGTTTCTTCAACAACCCGGGTCTCTTCCTCTTTTCCCCTTTTCTATGGGAAAGAGAAAACAGTTAGGGTTTCCCCCTAGTATGCCTGTTTTTCTTTTATCTTCAAGCAAGAAGAGAAAATAACTTTTCATATGAAATTACTGTGTACACATAATTATGCAATTCATATTACTCAATTTTTAACAAATAATATTTCCATCAATTTAAGAAAATAGTAATCTCTGTTTTATATTCAACCACAAAGGTAAATAAGTAATTTATTTACGTAAAATGTTTGGTCATTACACTTAACCTAATCAACCACGTAATCCTTTCCGTTTTTGGTGGTACAATTAGTGGTGGCCAATATCATGAACGACGGACCCAAAAAAATTGATAAGTAACAAAACTAGTACAGCCGACTCAGATACAAAACGCAATGCATAAAACGTTCTGCCGTGTTATACAAACTTTCTAACTTTTGTACCAGGATTGTCTTGGGCCAACGCCCATCGACTAGCTTCATGATTCATGCAAACTATAATGTTATTATTTAACTTCCCATTGATTCTTGTCAGTGCCAACATGAAGTCTGTCCATCTATCTCTCTAGACAAAGAATGCTTCTATCACAATGTATGCTAGTTGTGAGGTTATATATATGTTAGAACCTCTCGTGTTATTTATTCCAATACAAAATGATGAAAATGTGTACCATGTTTCACGAAAACTGGTGAAAGCGTTAGCAAGATCTAGATTCAAATATTCTTTTATAGTTATAAATAAATAAAAATTATTGGTATATTTTAAATATTAATTTATTTGTAATTTTAATTTTGTTATTATATAGATTTATTTTAATCACTAATTTATCAAAAAATTTAAAGTATAAAAAATTTAATATGTCAATTTTCTTTTAAATTTTACATTCTCAAAAATATTTGAATATAATAATTATTTCATCCCTACAAACTCTTATAGATTTATGATTAAAATAATCTATACTAAATATGATAATTTACCTAAAATATAAATAACAAACTTGCAATGTAAAACTACGTGCAAACTTGCAATGGAAAACTACGTGTGAGAATGATGTGCTTTTCGTTATCACGTGTGATAATGATGCCCTGCTATGTGTTACAAGGTGTGGGATCCATTGTATTAGAACATGAAGAAAACGTGGACAATATTTGTATCGTTCGAGGGGACGAAAAATTCCACGTCAACAAAATCAGTATGTCCCACGTGCAAGTGGGTTGCAGACTTGCAGGAAAATATTCGTCATGGCTTTCGTTATTACTTGCGTGACTGCATTGCGTTCGAGTCAACAGTCCACTTCATACGTTAACATACACAGGAGTTGGTCACGTAAAAGGAATTGAGAGAACGCAATCTTTGAAAACCCACTTGGTTGAATTACGTGAATTATGGGTAATATGTTGTCAAATTAATCCAACTCCGCCCGCCCAATGTCCGCTATATAAATAGAGATAATCGTTGTCCTTATGCAATACACAAAGAGCTTCTTTGGATCTTTATTGTGCGCATATATAGGACTGAAGGCTTCTGTGGATCTCTTTTGTAAACAAACATACCAGGAAATATCTGCAGAATGGGTAACATGCTACTGCGAGGAGTCATTCACTCTCATGGTCGACGAATAAAGATAATGAAAGCCGACGGAACGGTGATGAAGGTGCGGGGTCCTCTCTCTGTGAAGCAAATACTCATCGATTATCCAAATCATGGGATTTTTGAGGCACCCGCTGGTCCTCCACTTGGGATTGGCAATTTCACTCGGCCTCTTCCCGAGAGGACAGGGCTTGTAGGTGGTCATCTCTATTATCTGATCCCTTTCTCGCAGGATGAACTCATCAATTACAACAACAATAGCAACAGACCAGGGCCCTTTGCAAGAGCTTCTTCTGATCATAGCATCCAAATCCTCACTTCCAGGTTACAGCCACCGTCTTCTGGAGACAAAATCAGAGATTCAATAAAACAAGAAGAAGCAGATTGTGCAGTTAATAGAGGTGGCCTCACCATGATTTCTTCTTCCCACTCCACCGACGGATCCACCTTGCGTGTGAAGCTTCGGCTTAGAAAAGAAGACCTCGCTTCATTTCTTTCGGCCAATAATGTGCACATCTTGACGGAAAATCTAGTGCTACCTCCATCAATTGAGAGTGCCTCTTGGCAAACTCAATGGAAGCCAAATCTTGATACTATCGCTGAAACCGACAGCCCACTTGGAGATTTATGAACATCTGCGAGAGAGACTGCACGCTACACTGGGAATTCTCTTCTTCTATGGTTGGAATGTAATACAGTTCGCTTGTATTCATTTATTGACTAATTTGTATTCGAAGGCTGACGTTTCAACAAATTGATGTTTGTAAAAATATATACACAAAGATATACACACTGTTTTGTTCTATATACTCTCTAAACACATTGAATAGATGCGGTTGTGCACATATGTGTTTTTACAAGGAAAAATGAAAATTAAAGATGGAGCAGAAATTGTTTTTTTCAATATTTAAAATAGTTAAATAGATGATATAGAAAGCATCAACAATAAATGACTAGACTGAAATTTGACTAACTGAAGTAAATATAAACTAGCTATAATACAGAGGAGACAATAGAAATAAATGTGATAAGATCTACTAGACAATGGAACTAAATGTGATGATGCATAGTAGACACTGAGATTAATATGTCAACATAGTAAAGGCATTTACAATGCCTAATTTCTCTCTTTGAAATTCAAATATATTTTTTCCCAATGGCTTTATAAAAATATTTTCATGTTGATCTTTGGAACCACAAACAAAAAGTACTATGTCGCCCATCTGTTATGTAAAAAAATAGTTAGTATTTAAATTTAGGTTTATTATTTAATTTTAGGTTAAATTAGATGAAAGGTCACCATCATAAGATCATGCCCTTTCCCCAAAGGGTGCCCATGGCAGTATATAAGCTAGGAAACCCCATTGTAAATAGCATCATATGTCTATTCATTATTAATAATTATATATATATATATATTATATAGTATATATATATATATATATATATCTTCTGTATATGGAGAAGTTTCAGCTCCATCTGGTATTAGAGGTGGTCGGTTCTCTCGACACTCCGCTGCATAGTTTCTTTGTTGTTTTGCGATCAGTCATCTTTCACCTAGTCGTTGTTCATCAACCCCATTCGAAATTCCTTGCTAGTGTGCTGTATTCATCCCCACCATTAACCCATCGCTGCTATATTGTTCCACGACCCCTTCCACGCTGCTCTCCCATCATTTTTTTACCATTGTGTCTCTCTGTGTCTCCTGTTGCCTCCCTATCTGTGTCCACCCTACTGCATCTACTGTTGTCTTCCCCACTCTCTAAGTGTCGTCCACCCTCCTCCAGTCCGCAACTACCGTTGTCCCATTCCGATTGCTCAAAAGACGTGACGTGACTGTGGCACGAGGACGTAACGGTCCGTACTTCATTGGTATCCATCGATCCATAGCCATCCATTAAAAACTGTGGGATATTTGCTAAATTATTTTTCTGATTGGTCAAAGGTTCCCATAACTGTTCTGGGTAGAGATACATATTTATATCAGCAAATTATATATAACCGTTAATTATTATATATATATATATATATATATATATATATTATATATTTATATATATAGATAGATAATGTGAATTTAATAATAAAAAAAAATAATATAATAATAAAAAAAAACCACCTATGTCATGTAATTAAATTAATTAGTTTAATTTTAATTATTTAAAAAAAAATTAAGCTGGCAGATAAATACACGTCTCCACATACTCGCTCAATGTCAATGACAATGGCTGATTTTCAGAAAAAAATTGATTGACACAGAGCATAAGGTAATTAGCAACCACGATGAAGTCAGTAAAAGATTAGATGAATTCTAGATCAAGCTTGAGGAGCGGGCTGACAATATCAGAAAACACGCTGACAAAATAAAAAATCTTCAAAATACGACAAATAGAATAGGAATAAAGATGGAAAATCAACATGTCTAAATAGAAGCAGACATCAGAGAGGTCTTAACAATGCTGAAAATTCTGTGTAACAAGGTAAATTGTACACCTGAACAACTACTAAAAGAAAATGAAGAGAATCAAGAACACATCTCATCAGATTCAACCAAGTCAACAGACTCTCATGACAAAGTTGAATCCCCAAAAAAATCGGCGACACCCCACCAAGAAGTGACTAACACAACCCTTACAAACAAGCAACTCTGGGATACCTTTACCAATCAACATCCATTTTTTGCTCAACCATTAGCAACATACCAGCCAAGGGAAAAAGTCAAGATGCCTAAATTCGATAGAAACGAAAAAAACAATGTTGCATGGATAAATAAAGCAGAGGAATATTTTGAGATATATGACATCAATGACGATGACGAAAATCTCCAGCATGCATCCATGAAAATGGAAGGAGAAGCATATAATTGGTATATGTGGTGGAAACCGGCAACACACGTCATTAGCTGGAGGAAATTTAAAGATGCATTATTTAAAAGATTCCAAGGTGTAAAGAAAGAAGAGTTCTTTTCAAAACTCATCAAATTACGACAAAAATGAAGTGTGGACGAATACACTCAAGAATGGGAGACCTTAGTAACACGAGTACCTGGGTTATCAAAATCTCATCTAATTCAGTCATACGTCTCGAGACTCAAAACCCATTTACAAGAAAAACTTGAGATGCATGACATTACATCAATAGAAGTAGCAAGACGAAAAGCAAAAACAACCGAAAAGAAATCCGAACCGATATTTTGGTCAAAAGCGGAAAAAACATATGCAAGACGAAGGATACCCCAGTATGTGGACTCAAATAATACAAGATATGTTCCAAAATCTAATGTGGAAATGAAAAGGATAAAAGAGGGTAAATGTCAACGCTGTGGTGAGAAGTGGGACCACAAACATAGATGTGCTAAAGGAAAAGAACCAAAGAACCTATATAATTATGAGCAACCAATGATTCAAATAGTGAAGATTCTGACATAGAAGAAATAGAAGATGCCCCTGAATTCTCTCTAGAATTAGACGACGGGAGTATTCCGTAATTGTCATTATCAACCATGACAACTATATCACAACCTCAGACCTTAAAGTTAAAAGGACACATAAAGAAGAATAACATAGTGGTTCTCATCGACTCTGGAAGCACAGACAATTTTTTATATGCAACCGTGGCAAAGAGACTCAATATCGTTTCATTTCCCTTACCAAACATGAAAGTGATGGTAGCTAACGGTAAGAAGATTGAAAAGGTGGGGAAATTCCATAAGGTCAATTTGCAGATTCAAGACTTTAATTTAGAGTCTCCATTATTCATGGTACCGTTAGGAGGAGTAGATGTAGTCTTAGGTATCCAATGGCTACGAGCTTTAGGTACTTATGCCGCCAACCATCAAGTACAATTTATAAAATTCAAATGGGGAGGTCAGAAGTACAAATTACATGGATTTCAAGCACTAGAAAATCAAGTTGTATCATCATCTCAGATGATGAAGCTGAGTCGAAAAGGAGCACCTGCTTATGTAGTACAATGTCACCAATTAGAAATGTTATTTGCAAATATGACCAGTGAAGAGTCACCAGAGATACAAGATCTAATTCAGAAGCATGAAAAAGTATTTCAAGACCGACCTATAAAAATCCATACCGATATCCACATCACCAAAAAATGGAAATTGAGACATTAATTCGAGACCTTTTTAAGTGTGGAACCTTGATCGTCTTGGAATATTTGATCAAGTTGAAGGACTTACCGGAAGAAGATTCTTTCTGGGAGAATGAATCATTCTTCAACAACATCCGTCGTTACTTATGCTTTGAGGGCATTCTTTCAAGAGGAAGGCAATGTTATGTAAAAAATTAGTTAGTATTTAAATTTAGGTTTATTATTTAATTTTAGGTTAAATTAGATGAAAGGGCACGATCATAAGATCATGCCCTTTCCCCAAAGGGTGCCCATAGCAGTATATAAGCCAGGAAACCCCATTGTAAACAACATCATCTGTCTATTCATTATTAATAATTATATATTATATATATATATATATATATATATATATATATATATTATATATATTATATATTATATCGAGAAGTTTCTGCTCCACCATCATTGACAAGCTCATAGATGAAATGAAATTGTTTATCAATGTGCTTGCTCTTTTTATGAAATAATTTTTTTATAAAGTAATTGTTGAACTCTTATCACAATAAATAGGAGTTGACTCCTTTTGAATATCTGATAGATCTTTCAATAATCCTCTCAACCATACTACTTGATAAGCTGCTAAATTTGTAGCTATATAATTTGCCTCTGGAGAAGATATTGAAACGATTGATTGTTTCTCGGATGCCCATGAAATCAGATTGGTTCCAAGATGGAAAACGTACCATGAGGTGTTTTTGAGATCATCTAAACTCCCTCGGATGCCCATGAAATCATATTGGTTCCAAGATGAAAAACATACCATGAGGTGTTTTTGCGATCATCTAAACTCCCTACATAATCATTGTCTATATAACTTGAAAGTGAACGATTTTCAAAATGTGTATAGAACAAATCATTGTCTATGGTCCCTACAATATATCTTAAGATCCTTTTTGCAACCTTCCAATGAGAAATCTTAGGTGACTGCATAAACCTAGAGACAAAGCTAGCAACAAACGTGATATCAGACCTAGTTGTAGTAAGATACAACAAACTACCAATTAGACTTTTATACAATGTGGGATCAACTAGTGGTGCTACATCTTCTTTTATCAGCTTGGTTCCTTGAGAAATTGATGTATCAGATGGTTTGCAATTGGTCATTCTGAACTTTTGGATGGTGTCAGTGGCATATTTTTGTTGACCAACAAAAATGTCATTAGAAAATTGCTAAATTTCAATGCCTAAGAAGTATTTCATGACCCATAGATGAGTCATATCAAATTGCTTCTTGAAGTACTATATCCTAGAGACTTATTGTTGGATATTTGTTGAGAACATACACTGATGTCGAAACTGCTTCAGCCCAATAGTCATTTGACATTCTCACGAAGCATACATCTGGCCATGTTCATAATTGACTGATTTTTAGTTTCTGCTACTCCATTCTGTTTTGAGTATATCTTGTTTTGTTTTGCGTGATGATTCCTTATTGTTTACAAAAGGCGTTGAAGTCATTGGAACTATATTCTCCTCCTTTGTCTGACATGGGACTTTTAAAGGCTTTACACTCTGCGTTTCTTCTTCTACTTTGAATTCTTTGAACCTTGCTAATGTATCTGTTTTGAGAAAATAAACCCATATATTCCTGTTATGATCATCAATGAATGTGAGAAAATAAATATTACCACCAATGGACCATGTCTGCATTAGGCCACATATATATGTATGGACTAACTCTAATGACTCTTTTTCTCTACAGGAAGATGTTGGAAAGCTATCTCTTTTATGCTTCGCTAGAATACACATTTCACAATTACAATCTTTTTCATTCATAAGAGGGAGAACAATGGTCATTGAATGTTTCTGAAGCTAAATTGGACTCTTGAATAGGATGTGGCCATATCTAGAATTCCATAATTGAGATTCATTTATTCTTAACACATTGTGGGCAAAGACAATGAGATATTCGACTTCTATGAATCAATGGAAACATCTTATTCTTGTTTTTTTCAACCTTTGCTATCAGTGTTCTGTTGGGAGGTTTGTCATAGATATAACATGTGTTACCTTCAAATGCTACATCATAACCATGTTCCACCAATTGACCTATCCTAATGAGGTCATGCTTCAGATGTTGAACATAATAAACATCAGGTATCTATTTTTGTTGATTTTGTTCAGTAAGAATAGGGAAAATACCTTTCCCTTCAGATTCAATGCATGAACGATCTCGAAGAGTAATTTTTGATGTTATGGAAGCAATAAGATAAGAAAGAAGATATTTGTTACATGTCATATGATTGTTTTAACCACTGTCCAACAACCAAATATCATCATTGTGAGTGTCTTAAAAAAGATGGCAATAAAGGAACATTGTCTTAGAGGCTTCTCCTTCATTGTTGGAGAGATGGACACTGCCTCTTTACTCATTTGACTTCTTCTTTCTACATTCATGTTCATAATTCCCAAATCTCTTGCAGTAATAACATTGAACATTAAATTTGTTTCATGTTCTGCTTCTCTGTGTTTGGTTTTGTGGAGGTCTCCACTTCTTTGTTGCATGATGATGTTCTAATTTGCCTCTTCCTTGACCTCTGCCTCACTTATTGCCACCTATATATCCTCTGCCTCTTCCCCTGCCAAGAGAGAGATATGCTTTGAAAGCTTGTTCCATGGAATATTATGCCAAGTTAAGTCTTGTCTTGTGTGTTAGAAGTGATCCAGACAATTTTTATTGACAAAGTTATAAAATATTTGGATTCCAGAATGGTTATTACAATCATGTCATATTTCTTTGGCAGGCCTCAAAGAACTTTTTCAACAATCTTCTGATGTGTAATGGTTTCACTAATGAGTTTGATCTGATTGACTATTCTCATGACTCTAGTCATCAACTGATCCACATTCTCTATGTCAGTGATCTTAAGCGTTTTGAACTGACCTCTCAATGTCTGCAATTTAACAATCTTCATTGTATCATTACCTTGATACGTAACTTTTAAGATTTCCCAAGCTTCCTTTGTTGTGGATGCGCTAATTATTTTGTCAAAGATAGAGTCATCGACTGAGTTTTGTATCTAATATTTGGCTCTGTGTTTTTTCTTTCTAAGTTTTGTAGTGGCATTTCTCTAATTATTTTTCATGGCTATTAATTTTCTTGGGTTGGGTATATATAACCATTCTGCAAGGTATCTCAACAATCTTGGGCTTGCAAAAATGGCTTCATTCTTAAAGACCAAAACTTGTAATTTTTGCCTAACATAATTAAGGTTTGTGACAGAGAGCTAGAAAAAACTATTTTTTTAATTACCTATGTATACCTCTTTATTTATTTTGTTTAAATCACTCTTCGATATCAAACATCACATTGTCTTATTAAAAAATTATATATATTATTTTTATAATTTTTTTTTTTTGTGTAAACCGACCGTCTATTCTTTCTAACCCCTCAAATTTTTTTTTTTTTTTAACATCTCCCTTTTTTACACCTTTAAAATAAATTCTACTCTAAACAACGGTATTTAAAAATGAACTTTAAAAAT
>APFE030693938.1:22589-33725 GCA_000404065.3 Pinus taeda
CAATAAATAAATTAAAATAACATTTCAAAATAGTTTTTGAAATAAGACCCTTTTAAAAAAAGGTTTTTGCAATAAATCTTAATAGGAGGCCTAAAAAAAATCACCAATTTCATTTCATACAAATCTGAGAATTTTTCATTCATTAGAAATGGAATAACAACGTACCCAGATCGAATTACGATCGTGCTACAATTTGAAATTCGCGAAAAAAACGGCTTTTGTCGTGAGCTCTTCTAACCGTCCGTAAATGCACTTTCCGACCGATGCCAGGAAGCGCGGGAACGCAGAAATTAATAGATTGACAAGTTTTTGAAGGTCAGCGCACATGATCCTCCAATGGGATGCTCGCTGTTTCAAATTAAAAAAATATTGAAAGATACGATCTGTTTTTCGTTAAATGAAATGATATTTCAATGTTTATCTGATTAAAAATGGTTAATGAGATCATTAGTTATTTGTTTTTTGTTTTTTGCAATTCAAATATTTTCCGATTCAAATGGATGATGAGCTGGCCAACCTTCCAACAATCCTCTCGCTAAAATGATAATGCCAAGAAACTGATGCTAACATGTTCTCATAACTTTCTCTGATGTCTTTGAATGCATCACATTCCAAAATGAAATATTTTTCCAATTCCATAGCCCCAGAAATGTACATACCCTGTTCTTCCCAAGCTTTTTTAGGCCTTTTCCACCATCCTGTAGTTGGTCCTTAATTGAGCAATAAGAACCTGCTTTTTTAGGCCTTTTCCACCATCCTGTAGTTGGTCCTCAATTGAGCAATAAGAACCTTTGCCCTCCACGAAATGCTAGCTCTAATGAACTCCTTTTGTTCTAGATCACAGGTAGGGTTGAATTCCTCAATGTAATATTTCTTCTTTCTACCCAACTCTTTTCCCCATACATTTTTACGAAACTTCTCCATAACAAAATCCTTTAGCTCCTTGCTATTTGTGGGACATGCATTGAGGTAAATATTCCATTTTTGCATCCATGTGTAGTTTTGTTTCTTTCTTAGCGTTTTGGTTTTCACTAGTTTCTTAAACTTTCCTACTTTTAAAGAGTCTTAATCAGATCAAGTTTTCATACTATGACAAAAAATGAAAACCAAAAATAGAATAAAGATTACTTTTCTCAATATTCAAAATAGTTAAATAGATTACATCTAAAACATCAATAATAAATGACGAGAGTAACTTTGCTACTTTTAAAGAGTCTTAATCAGATCAAGTTTTCATACTATGACAAAGAATGAAAACCAAAAATAAAATAAAGATTGCTTTTCTCAATATTCAAAATAGTTAAATAGATTACATCTAAAGCATCAATAATAAATGATGAAATAGTTAAATAGATAACATCTAAAACATCAATAATAAATGAAGAAATAGTTAAATAGATTACATCTAAAACATCAATAATAAATGGCAAGAGTAAAAGTCAATTAAGCTAAAATAAATTTGAACTAGCTATAACATCTAACAAACCATAAAAATAAATGTGATAGTGAAATTAGTATCTTTATTTATTTATTTATTCATTTATTTAAGTTGAAGTTTTGTTAATTGTAGGGTGGGATAGATTGTTGTTATTCTCCATACCCTTTTCTATTGGAGTCGTCTAACTACGGAGGAATTGTCGGGACAAAAAAAGTGGCCAGAATCCGGGTAAAAAGATTTCAAAAAATCTTGTAGAGGCAGTGTTTGAATCGTGTTTTTGACGGTGGAAGATAAATTCAGCGCCATCAAAAATGTTTAGGACACCTAAAATTTTGAAGTTTAACAACTATAACTTGAATTTACAAAAATCCTTACAAGATTTTCTCTAAATATTACTAAAATTTCTATAACTTTCAGGGCAACTTCTCCGCCTCAATACATTTTCTATTTACAAAATGTATCATGTCTGGTGTCCGGAGAATCTTCCTCAATAACAAGAACAGGGAGATGTTTAAAAAAAAATTACTCATAAATATTTCTTATCATAACATGGTAAAGGGTCTACCGAGCCTCTCTCGTTGACAGAATCACAACAACGAGTTGGCCACGATAGCACTTTCCCAGCGACGAAGAACCTCCATGGTTGTTGCCCTTTAGGTTCCACGTGTATTTCTAAACTATTTTAATTGACGGTTAGTTCTTGCCTAGATCTTTATAGATAAATTATTTAAGACGTTGTCCATGAGTGAATTAATTGGTTATATGAGTCGTTTAACAAGATGTATAACTAATTAGTTCGTGTGATGTTTAGGTTTCATTAAATTAGAGTAAATTATATAATAAAAAAACCGTACATGGTTAATAATAATTTATTAGTGAATTGATTAAACAATGTCTAATAAATCTGTTACAATTTTAATGAAAATCAATAAAATATTTTTGGATTAAACAAAATTATTTATTAAGAATCAATAATATTTTTAGATTAACATATAATTATTTATTAAAAATAAATAAACTATTATAAGAAATGTTAAATATATTTTGAATTACCAATGTTATTTTGAGATAGATAAAGATGTATAAAACTCACAATTCTCATAATACTCTTTGAATATTAAAATTATAATTATTTATAAAAATAAAAATAAAAATCTTAGAAAATGATAACAATTATGGATAAATTAAAATTAGTGAACTGATTAAAACAAGTTTAACAAATTTTTCGTAATGTTATTATAAATTTCTCACAATTTTAGTGATACATTCAATTATAGACATATACATGACAAAGAGTTGTATTTATGTTGAAAATATTGTATAAGATGAAGTCCAAGGTTCATAAGTCATTTGGTCCTAAAAAAGTTGGTAACAAGAAGTTGTAGTTTTTTAAAGCCATAATGGTCTATGGTAAACCAATAACCATTTTGCATGGTAAATTCAAAGAGTCAAATTTGTGAAAAAAAGATGGGATTATATGATGTAATTGTGCATGGAATGCATGATCAGTTAAACCTAACCTCCCTGAAAGTTTTGATCCAACTAATACAAGTTGAATTCCGCAGGTGTTTTATAAGCCTTGTTGAGTCAAGCCTAAATGTATTTATGTGATGGAACATGTAACCATGTGGCATATATCCTCTTATGTATATAAAGGATGGGGCATCAAGCCATGGAATCAACCACTTGGATAGTTACAAGGGTATAAATTAGACCTGTATCTAAGTTCAATGTGGAATTAAGGGAGGAATGTGAGATAGAGTAATCTCAACAAGTGATTAAGTTGGTATCAAGTTTAACATGTAGATGCAACAAGTAAGTGAAGAAAATTCCTAGAAAAAGGTTCAATATGGCACATGGAACCCATGTATCTCGATAGATGAATTTTTTTTAATGATCAATGGTTGTAGAAAGAAATAGAAAGTTAATGGAATAATTAGTATGCAATTAAAAAAAATGACACAAAATAAATTTCAATGATAAAGGAAGGCCAAGTAAATGCATTGATATGATTATTCTTCAACAGTGTTTCATAATTGTGTGTAGAGTTTAAAACACTGTTGAAGAATAATCACCTTCTGGAGGCCCACAACTTGCCCCAACCTTTTTCTAGAAAATTTTGACACTATACTTCTTCAAAATCAATTTAATTTCAAATGAGCGCAAGAAATCCAGAGTTTTTTCCATGTTTTTCCTTGATCACACGCACAACATTGAGGAGATCCAGTTGGTCGCTTGCACAACACATCTAGCCAGCGAATGGGAAGTTTTAGTTACTCCCACAAGCCTTTATGCATGCCACTTGAGTATAACATCTAGGAAAATAAGAGTTATTTCCCTCAAACTGATTGTAAACCATCCTTCCAAGCCCAAATTGACATTAGGAAACCAACTGCATGACTCAACAAGACTCTACACACATCATCAGCTAGAATTCTAACATACATGTATCCCAGCTTCATAAGAGGCCTAATTATTACCTCATAACATTTCTTCTACAGACCTTCTAGGACTTTTAAAAATATTTTACATCATCATTATATCCCTCAACAAGTGTACATCAGACTTAAGATGATACATAGGGACTCATGAGTACATACTTCAATACGTGACATCAATGGCAACACAAACATTCCAAAAAACTCCCCCTTTGCCAATAATGTCAACTTGTAGCTTCTGAAAAATAAATATGACTTTTACATATATCAATTTGAAGCTTAGCACATACACAACTCAATCTCTCCTCCCTTATGAAATCAATGGAAAGGGGTTTTACATGGGAAGAGAAAATAGGCATCAACAATGTGATACATGGCCAAAAATGGAGTACTCCCCCTAAGTTGTTGAACATTATCCCCATGATTATATATGAGACCACACCATCTTGAAAAAGAGATAAACATGAAGAGGCGATCCATATTGAAATGAAGCAGGAAGAAGCAAGAAAAAAAGTTCATAATGATTTGAAAAGCATGCGAACAACTAACCACTAGCCATTCTCCAAAATTTTTAGCTAAAAGTGCTCTTGGTGGTAGCCTTATGATAAAAATCCATGAAAAACTCCTCAATGCCTTCGAAAAGGCACAACAACCATCTTCTCTCTAAGATATTCAAATTTCTCCCTTGGAAGTGGCTTGGTGAAGATATCTGCAATTTGTTCATTTGAAGCAATATATTGCAACTTTACAACTTGGTTGACCACTTGTTCTCTTAGAAAATGATATTTGATTGGTATGTGCTTGGTCTTGGAATGAAGGAATGAATTTTTGGAGATGCTTATTGCACTTGTGTTGTCCACCATGATGGGAAGAGGCTCTTGATACTCAACATGCATGTCTTGAAGAATTTGCTTCATCCATAAAATGTGTGTGCAACAAGTAGCTGTTGAGAAATGACAACAAGAAATTCTAGTTTAATTTGTCCTTGATTTTAAACTATGAATTAAAATTGAATTCTATTCTCATAGAAACTTGTAAATAGTTAATTAAGTTTAATTGACTTAATTAGCTTACGAATTTCAAGTTGGAAGTATTTCTATAGTCATGTATATGCTCTCCCTAAATTTTATGGGTCCAGGATGAGTTTATTTGAGTTGTAATTATATAACTCAGTTTGAATGAGTTACGGTCAGTTAAACTAGTTCTAACTATTTGTCGAACTAATGGAGGATTAGTAGTGAGTTGGTGCACTAGTGCATCCTCAATGCTACTCCAAAAACTAAAGGTTCCCTCATGCGAAATTCATGTATGTTACTTCAGAGAAAGACCCAGTTGAGACTGGAGTGTAGGGACAATGTACTATTAGTTGTAGAATGATCCGAGTTGTACAGATCATGCATGCAATTAGAAGAGGACCTAGATTTGGATTACGTAGTTATGGAAGAAGGAATTCCCAATTAAATATGGGTTATTTCTCTTAGGAATTGCGCAAGGAAATAAGGGCTCCACTGAGAACAAAAATTGGCTAAGTGTTGGTCAGTGCGGGCTTGTGAGGTAAAGAGTTGATCGTACTTGTGCGGAATTGTTCTTGTAAGAACAAGCTTTGTACTATCACTCAAATTTCTTATTAATGCAATAGATAGTCGAGGATTTGAGCATTGGCTTACCCCAGAGAAATAATTTTGTTATGTGTCTTTGCTTATCTTCGTCTTGTCAATTATTGTTTTCATTGATCTATTGGTTTTGTTGTTTAAATAGTAGAGTAGATTCTTGTCTTGTGTTTTAGTACATTACATGAGCTATGAAGCTATAGGAAAATCTACATGGTATCGAAGCTTAAGATCTTATACTAGAGGATATTTCGAAGTTTTGAGTTTTGAGTTATAGGTGAAATTCAAATTTGCAATACATACTTCAAGATTGACAGATGTCATTCTATGGTTTGCGGCTCGAGTATCCCTTGGAAGGCAACTCGAATTATATAGCCTGGAAGGATAGAATGGTGGTTGTGCTGGAGGATAATGGCTTGAAGGAATTCATTGATCAAGAGATTCCTAAGCCAGCAACATCGGATCCACATAATCTTGACGAATGGAAGAAGTGTGTGGTGAAGGTGAGGCGGTAATCCTTGAGGGAGTTCAAGACCAAATTGTCTCGAGACCCCATGGGAAGGAAACTCCATATGCTATGTGGAAAGCATTGACAGACCTATTCTAGAACAACAGTGACCATAGGAAGTTGGCACTAAAAGACAAACTTCGAAAAATCAAGATGGAGAAAGGCGAGACCATTCTAAAATACTTGACCAAGTTCACTCTTTGTTGTGATGAGCTTGGAAGTGTTGGAATAACCATTGTCGAGGATGATATGGTGAGCCTAGCTCTCTTAGGCCTTCCCAAGAGTTTCAGTAACTATCATGACTCTGTCAATGGGAGGGAGAAGCTACCAAATTGGGAACGACTGTGGTCAGATTTGATGTAGGAGGAGATTAGAAGGAACACCAAAGATGGTTCCTCATGAAATACTGATGATGAGGAAAAATGTGCCTTAGCGAGTAAGGCAAGGAAAGGGAAAGGGAAGGCGTCCCATTCCAAATTGGGTTATTTCCACGGAGGTAAGAAGAAAGACATGACAAAAGTTAAGTGCTTTCATTGTCACAAGCTAGGCCATTTTGCTACAAATTGTCCACTCAAGAAGTCCAAGAAGAAGTCCTCAAGAGGAGCGGTGAGTGAGGCTTTTGCCTCTCAATTGGAATTGGACTTTACTCTTATTGCATGCATGGTTTCATCAATGAGAGGTAGTGTATGGGACCTTGACAGAGGAGTTTCATTCCACATGACTAGTGACAAGGATTTTTCAGTGACCTGGAGGAGAAGGATCTCCATATCCATATCAAGATGGGTGAAAACGGGAGGTATAGTGCTATTGGATTGGGCATGGTTACTTTTCAGAGGGAGTAGGGTGCTCCTCTCACCTTGAGAGATGTTATGTATGTGCCCAGGTTGAAGAAGAAATTAGTATCGGTCGTCATGCTTGAGGATAGAGGCTATGATGTGATTTTATCAAAAGGAGAGGCATTCCTTCGACACATAGCCATGGTTCAAGTAAAGAAGATATGGATTCAAGTTAAGAATCTCTATAAGTTTGAGGTAGAGGATTGTGCCACTCTAAGCATGAAAGTAGAGAAGGCACAAAGCCGAGATGTTAGCGAGTTGTGGCACAAGTGATTGTGTCACTTGCATCTTGGGGCTTTGAAAATCATGTAGCATCTCTACTGGTCTTCCCAAAGGTACGCTAGAGAAATTTGATACATGCAAGGGGTGTAATTTGGGAAGATATACCAAGGCTTCCTTTCATGACAGAGACAATCGAGCAGAGGTGATTCTAGAGTGAGTCCATTCATATGTATGTGGAGCATTGTCAACAACATCCACGGCCAAACACAAGTATTATGTTATATTTGTTGACGACTTTTCTCGTAAATGATGGATATTTTTCATGTAGAAGAAGGATCAAACTTTCACAAAGTTTTCTAAATTTAAAGAATTGGCTGAGAAAGAATATGTCAAGAGGGTTAAATCTTCGAGGAGTGATAATGGTAGTGAGTATGTCTCAAATGTGTTTAATAACTTATGTGCCGTAAAAGGGATTAAATAGGAATTGAGGCACCCCATAACCCACAGAAAAATGAGGTGGTCGTGAGGAAGTAAAAAGAATTGTAGGGGAAGCACAACCAATGTTGCATGATCAGGGCCTACCATTACACTTGTGGGCTAAGGCATGCAACACAATGGTTTATTTTCAGAACTGTAGCCTACATCAGATACTTGGGATGAAGACACCAGAGGAGGATTATTCTGGTAAGAGACTAGATGTTGGTCACTTCAGGATTTTTTGGTCATTGGTATATTTCCTTGTGACCAAAGATGAACATAAGAAGCTTAAGCCAACAATAGATTTGGGGATATTTGTGGGGCACACTAATACACCTCACAACTATTAGGTGTAATTTGTGATGAGAAAGATGACAATGGTTTGCAGGGATGTTACATTCAATGCAGAGAAGGCCATGCGAATTTCCCTTGAGAGGGAGCTTAAGATACATGTGATTGAGGATATTTTAGCTCCTAAGGTTGAGGAGCCTCAGATTGATGTGGGGCAGCCACATGTAGAAGATTTGGGAGTGGAGGAAACCACTCAGGTAGAGTATTCCAGAGATGGGATAAAGCACACCAGAGAGGCTGACAGGTTGTTGCATGATGCACGAGAGAATGTGGGAGCACCCACATCTCAGTAAAAGCAGAGGAGGTCAAATGAGAGGCGCACTAGATACATGGCTCTTATGAGTGGATGTGTTGAGACAGAGCCATCTTTCTGTGAGGAAGTAGTACAACAACCGGTTTGGGTTGATGCCATGGTGAAAATGGTTATGTGGTTGTAACGCATCTTCCTAGTTTAGGATTAGTTCCT
The DNA here is from genome assembly GCA_000404065.3 of Pinus taeda. Classification (NCBI taxonomy): domain Eukaryota; kingdom Viridiplantae; phylum Streptophyta; class Pinopsida; order Pinales; family Pinaceae; genus Pinus; species Pinus taeda. The sequence goes on from APFE030693938.1 coordinate 30,936, forward strand.
AGAGTTTAGGAGGTTGTTTACAACTACCTATTTTTCAGTGATGTATTTAATATTGTAATATTCATTGGATGTAATGTAGAGTGAACGTGAGAGAGAGTCTCCTCTTTGTTTGAGTGCAGTCTCCCAGGTGTCATACACACCTGTGAACTGCAACTCCTTCATTTAATTCAAAGTGTGATTTTTATCTTGGTATCATAGCTTAGGATAAGAGATAGCCTCAAAATTTTTTTTTGTAGGGATGTATCATTAGTTACATTTCTATAGTGGTAGGAGTACATATAAATGTGTCTCTGTGATCAGGTGGAACTGCAGTAACACCTGGAGTGAAGGGTCTCAGATGACTGATCATCTCTGAGCTGGAGAAAAGATTGAGCAATTGGCGCTACTTTTTAAAGAAAAAGTGCGCCATTGGTGCTGGTTTGGGGCTGAAAAGCGCGCTAGGAGCAATTGGTGCAACTTTTTAAAGAAAAAGCACGCCATTGGTGCTGGTTTGGGGCTTAAAGGCGCGCCAGGAGCAATTGGCACTACTTTTTAAAGAAAAAGCACGGCAATTTCCGTGGACATCATGAATTTTTCTTTTTTGCAATTGGCATGGATTTTTAGCTATTTAGAGCGCCATAGAGCCAACCTATTTCTCTCTGGAAATCTGCAATTTTGTTTTTTTTTGAAGATCGGAGTTGCTCGGTGGTGGCACGTGGAGATTTCTGCTCGGTGGTAGCAGATTTGATTTGCCCGGTGGTGGCGAATTGAGGATCCTTGATCAGATCGGAGGTAGAAGATTGGATCTGCCCAGTGGTGGTGAATTGAGGTTTCGTGATCCGCTCGGTGGTAGTAGATCGGACCTGCCCGGTGGTGGCGAATTAGAGCTTTGTGATCTTCTCGGTGGAAGCAGATCGGTGTTTTGCCCGGTGGTGGCGCAGTGCAGCTCCTTGATCTGTTTGGTGGAAGCAGATCGCCCTTGCCTGGTGGTGGCGTGTTGGAGCTTGCTTGTTGATCTGTTCGGTGGTAGCAGATCAGTTTTTCCTGGTGGTGGCACAGTGAAGTCCCTGATTTGTCCGGTGGCAGCAGATCGGACTTGCCCAGTGGTGGCACAGTGAAGTTCCTGATATCTTTGGTGGTAGCAGATCAGACTTTCCTGGTGGTGGCCGATTGGAGTGTTCAGTTGGGCGAAAATGAACAACAGCATAGAATCATACCTCCACGAGTCTGGCAAGCTCGATGGAATGAACTTCTCTAACTGGAAGTTCAAAATGCAAACTTTGCTGGAGAGTGCGAATGCATGGTTGATCGTCTTGGGAAATGAGCAGAGAACTGGAACACCGGCCCAAGAACAAGATTGGGATAAGAGAGAAATAAAGGCAAAAGTCATACTGAAGATGTCTATCAAAGACAACATTATCCCCCATATCAGAGATTGCAAGTCGGCCGCAGATATATGGAACACAATCAAGAATCTGTACGAGACACAGAATACAAATCGTGTTCTGGCACTCAAGGGAAAATTGTTTGCACTAAAAATGGATGAGAATGAATCCGTTGGTGAATTCATGGCCAGAGTCAAGGATCTGAAAGAAAAATTGGGAGCTATTGGAGAGAAGGTATCAGATTCAGATCTAGTTACACTTACACTGAACAGAATGATCGATGAATATCAGACATTCATCTCAGGGTTGTCAGCGAGAGAGAAAGACCCCTCGTTTGATGACTTGACAACGATTCTTCTCCAGGAGGAGGAACGATGACAGAATCTGAAAACTCAGAGCAATGACTTAGCTCTGATGGCGAAGAGGCGACAGTACAAAGGAAAGCAGCACCAGCACCAACATCAGCATCAGCAACCGCAGCAGCAGCAGCAGAAAGGGGCCAGCTCTTTTCAAAAGAGACCATTCAGAGGTATGACTGATGATTATGTTAAGAGATGTTTTTACTGTGGGAAGCCTGGCCATGAGATTAAATAATGCTATAAGAGGCAGGCGGATGAAAGAAAAGGCAAACAAAGGAAACATTAGGGGTGTTTTGCTGAAGAATAGGATGACCACAGCCATGATCTTCGATTATTCACAGTCGACTGTGCACTTTTAGCATCAAAAGGAGATGAGGATAATATATGGTATGTCGATTCTGGCGCATCCTCGCATATGACTGGTAAGAAAGATTGTTTTGAGTTTCTTGAAGAGTCTGCATGTGGATCAAAAATTTACCTAGGAGATGACAGTGGGTATGAGATCAAAGGTTGTGGGGATATTCATGTGAAGCTACCTAGTGGCGACATCAAACATCTCAAAAATGTTTTATATGTTCCAGGAATTAAAAAGAATTTGATCTCTGTCTCTATGATAACAGACCAGGACATGCAGGTGCAATTCTTCAAGAATGGATGTGTCATTCAGGATAGCTAATTGGAGACAGTTGGAACAGGAGTACGCGTGGGGAATTTGTACAGACTGGATGCAAGGAGCATGCCACGACAAGCGATGGTTGCAGCAACATCAACAGTCGAAAATCTCTGGCATCAAAGATTTGGACATCTCAATTTGCAAGACCTCATCTTACTTCAAAAGAAAGGTATGGTCGATGGTCTTCCTGCTTTACATAATGTCAAAATGGAATGTGATGGATGTGCATTAGGGAAGATGCATAGAAATGAATTCCATTTGCATGTTAACAGAAAAGAAAGAGATATCCTAGAACTAGTGCATACAGATATTTGTGGACCTATGCAGACTAGGTCTTTAGGAGGTGCATACTACTTTCTACTATTTACAGATGACTGCACTAGGTTCTCTTGGG
>APFE030693938.1:35410-49011 GCA_000404065.3 Pinus taeda
AAAACATAAATGGAAGCTACACCATTTAGATGTTAAGTCTGCATTTCTGAATGGAGAATTAAAGGAAGAAATTTATTTAGTACAGCCTCCTGGTTTTGTGAAAAAGGGACAGGAGCATTTAGTGTGTAAATTGCATAAGGCACTTTATGGTTTGAAACAAGCACCTAGGTCATGGTATGACAAAATTGATTCATTTTTTATTGAGCATGGTTTTCATAGGAGCCTCAACGATCCAAACCTGTATACCAAGATAAATAAGCAGAGGCAAATCATTTTGATTTCTTTGTATGTGGATGACATGATAATAACAGGGAATGCAGATAATTTGATCAAAGAAATCAAGCAGCAAATGTCACAGGTATTTGAAATGAAAGACCTTGGTGATCTTCATTATTGCCTAGGATTGGAGGTGTGGAAAGATTCTGGTCAAAATTTTCTAACCCAAGGAAAGTATGCCAGAACCCTGTTGGAAAGATTCAGAATGGAACCGTGTAAAACAGCAGCAACACCATTGCAGCAGAATCTTAAGTTAAGTAGTGACGATGGCACAAAACAAGTGGATGCTACTTTGTATAGACAGCTAGTCGGAAGTCTGATCTATCTCACGACAACTAGGCCTGATCTGGCATACTCTGTTAGTGTGCTGAGCCAGTTTATGTCTAGACCACTTGACAGTCACTGGAATGCAGCAAAATGTGTGTTGAGGTACCTTAGTGGTACTTGTAATTATGGTCTTTTATACACTGACATTTGTGATGTTACTTTAGTAGGTTATTCAGATTCAGATTGGGCAGGCAACCTGGGTGATCGTAGATCCATCATAGGATATACATTTAGTATTGGATCTGGGGTTATTTCGTGGAGTAGCAAAAAGCAAAGTACTGTAGCATTATCATCATGTGAAGTTGAGTACCAGGCGTTGTGTGCAGCAACATGCGAAGCCATCTGGTTGAGGAGATTGCTTAGTGATGCAGGCGAAAGTCAGAAAGAAGCAACCAGCATCAAAACTGACAACCAGAGCACAATAAATCTTGCATACAATCTAGTTTTCCATAAGAATACTAAACACATTGACACTCAGTTTCATTTTGTTCGAGAAAAGATACAGTCAAAAGAAATATGTGTGGAGTATTGTAACACTTGTAATAATTTAGCTGATATTTTTACTAAGCCTCTAGGGCAAGTAAAGTTTGAGTTATTTAGAGGGATGTTAGGTGTGCAGAATAACCCTTTCTCCATTAAGGGGGGGAGTTAGAAATAATGGAGAAATGGTTATGTGGTTGTAACACATCTTCTTAGTTTAGGATTAGTTCCTAGAGTTTAGGAGGTTGTTTACAACTACCTATTTTTCAGTGATGTATTTAATATTGTAATATTCATTGGATGTAATGTAGAGTGAACGTGAGAGAGAGTCTCCTCTTTGTTTGAGTGTAGTCTCCCAGGTGCCGTACACACCTGTGAACTGCAACTCCTTCATTTAATTCAAAGTGTGATTTTTATCTGAGTATGACTCCATAGTTCATAAAAGCTTTTGGGATGTGGTCTCGAGACCAGAGAACAAGTCAGTGGTGAGCCCTCAATGGCTTTATAAGGTAAAGAAAGTTGCAGATTTTAGTGTGCATAAGCATAAGGCTAAGTTTGTGGCCTATGGCTTTTCATAGGTAGAGGGGATTGACTATGATGAGACATTTTCTCTTGTTGCAAGGTACTCATCAATAAGATCTATATTTGCACTATCAATGCAGATGGGTTGGAAGATACATTAGATGGATGTAAAGACAACCTTCCTTAATGGCATGATTGAGGAAGAGGTATACATAAAGCAGCCTAAAGGTTTTGATACCTTTGACCATGAGTCATATATGTGCTGGCTCGAGAGGGAATTGTATGGGCTGAAGTAAGCACCCCGTACTTGGTACACTAGGATCAATAGCTACTTCACTGGTTTGGGCTTCACCAAGAGTGAAGCGAATGCAAACTTGTACCACATAGTGGTGGAAGGTAAATTGTTGATCATTGTGTTATATGTTAATGATTTGATTTTAACACATGATGATCAACTGATCAAGTCTTGCAAGGAGGATCTTGCAAGAGAGTTTGAGATGAAGGACATGGGGCTTATGCATTACTTTGTGGGCATGGAAGTATGAAGGTGATGGGGAACTGTTTGTGTCTCAGGGCAAGTATGCCAATGAGATACTAAGGAGGTTTCGCATGGAGAGAAGCAAACCCATGGAGACTCCTCTACTAGGTAACTGGAGGAAGGAGGATGCTACTCCAGTGGAGGTAGTGGAGCTACTATTTAGAGGCAACTTGTGGGTTCACTCATGTATTTGGTGAACACACAACCGAATATGTGCTATGTAGCTATCCAACTTAGTCAATTTATGGTTAGGCCTACCAATCTATATTAGAAGGAGACAAAGCATGTGTTGACATACCTCAAGGGCACTACTCAATGTGGATTGTGGTGCAAACGGACAGAGGGAGTGAAACTTCAAGGCTTCACCAATGAATATTGGGCAAGGAGTCCATCTAACAGAAAGAGAACATTAGGAGAGATCTTTAGTATTGGGTTAGGAGCAGTTTCTTAGTACAACAGGACAAAGAGATCAGTTTCACTCAGTTCAGTAGAGGCAGAATACATGGCTACAAGTCAAGCAACATGTGAGGGCATCTAGATGAGGAAGATTTTTGTTGGTTTGTTTGGTCAGAAGATAGATCCAACTGTGACTTACTGTGATAATCAAAGTTGCATCAAACTCTCTGAAAATCTATTTTTTCATGATTGCTCCAAGCATATTGATATCCAATATCATCATCTTCGAGATTGTGTATTGAGGTGGATTATGTTGTTGGAGTACATTCCCACGGAGGAGAAAGATGCTGACATTTTGACAAAGGCATTGTTAAGATGTAAATTCAAGTTTCAGAGAGACAGGATCGGGCTAGCTAATAATTACTTTCTTATTGAGAGGGAGTGTTGAGGAATGGAAAGAAGAAATTTTAGTTAAATTTGTCCTTGAATTAAAATGTGAATTAAAATTGAATTCTATTCTCATAGAAACTTGTAAATAGTTAATTAAGTTTAATTGACTTAATTAGCTTAGTAATTTTGAGTTGGAAGTATTTATGTAGTCGTGTATATATTCTCCCTATATTTTAGGGGTCTAGGATGAGTTTATTTGAGTTGTAATTAGATAACCCAGTTTGACTAAGTTATGGTAAGTTAAACTAGGTCTAATTGTTTGTGGAACTAGTATAGGATTACTAGTGAGTTGGTGCACTCGTTCATCATCATTGCTACTCTAGATAACTAAAGATTCCCTCATGAGAAACACATTCATGTCAATTCAGAGAAATACCCAGTTGACACTAGAGTTCAGGGATAGTGTACTATCAGTTGTAGAACGATCCGAGTTTTAAAAATCATGCATGTAATCAGAAGAGGACATAGATTTGGATTGCACTGTTATGGAAGGAGGAATTCCAAATTAAATATGGTTTATTCCTCTCAGGAATTGTGCAAGGAAATAGGGGCTCAGCAGGCAACAAAAATTGGCTAAGTGTTGGTCAATGTGATATTTTGAGGCAGAGAGTGGATCATACTTGTGCGGAATTGTTCTTGTGAGAAAAATATTTGTATTACCACGCATATTTCTGATTAATGCAATAGAGAGTCGGGGTTTTTAGTAGTGGCTTTCCTTAGAGAAACAATTGTGTTATCTGTCTTTGATTATCTTGCTCTTGTCGATTATTGTTTTCATCGATCTATTGGTTTTCGTTGTTTAAAGAGTAGAATAGATTCCTGTCTTGTGTTTTAGTACATTACATGAGAACTGTGAATCTACAGGAAAATCTACAGTAGTTGTTATTATATATTCAACTTCAACACTAGACAAAGAGATAGAAATTTGTTTCTTTCTTGCCTAAGAGACCGAACAATCTCCAAAAAAGTGAGTTGCTCCTGAAGTACTTTTCCTGTCATCAATACTAACAACCCAATCAAAATTAGTAAAAGTAATAAAATTGAAATGTTTTCCTTTGGGATTACCATAATCCATAGTCAAGAGTGCCTTTAAGGTACTTGAAGATACTCTTTACTGCATTAAGATGAGTCTCCTTGGGATTAACTTCAAATATTGAGACCAATCCTACAACTTGCATAATATCAGGCCTAGAAGTAGTTAGGTAAAATAAGCTGCCAATCATAGAATGATACATGGACGAGTTTACTTATGAAGATTCATCATCTTTTCTCCATCTACAACCGGTTACCATAGAAGTGCATACTGGTTTGTAATCTTCCATGACAAATTATTTTAATTTCTCTCTAATACACTTAAATTGAAAAATGAAAATTCATTTATCATCTTGAATAACTTGCAAAACAAGAAAGAAAGGAAGCTCACCCAACATTGACATTTCAAATTATTTTTTCATTTCTTGTGCAAAAGTTTGGCTCATCTTTTCCAAATTGCTCCCATAAATAATATCATCTACATACACAACAATTATTAGAAAATGATCGCCTTCAAATTTGATATATAAATTATTGTTTGTGGGCCCCTTTTTGAAGCCTTATTGTTATATATGTTTGTATAGCTTCGTATACCATGCTCTTGGATCTTGTTTCAAGCCATAAAGAGCCTTTTTCAGCCTACACAGTAGATTTGCATCATCACCCAATAAGAAACCTTTGGACTACTCTATATAAGCTTCCTATTCTAGATCACCATTCAAGTAAGCTAATTTGACATCCATTTGATAAAATTTAATTTTCTTGTAGCATGCAAAGGCTAAAAATATTCTTATAGAATCTAATCTAGCTACATGTGCAAACGTTTCATCAAAATCAATACCTTTTATGTAAGTATACCCTTTGCAGACAAGTCTTTCTTTGTTCCTTATCACTTTGCCTTCTTAATCTAGCCTTTTCTTGAACACCCACTTGGTTCCAATAATGTTTTTGTCCTTTGGCCTTGGCACAAGCTCTCATGTATTGTTCTTCTCAATCTGATCTAATTCTTCATTCATTTCTTTGATCCAAAGTTGATCTTATTTAGCCTCATTGAATATTTTGGGCTCTATTTGAGACAAGAGTGCAAAATGTGCTTGATTGAAGCTATCCAACAACTTCCTCCTTGTTTTCACTCCAAGATCTTTGTTTCCAATAATTTGAATTTCTGGGTGCTTATTTTGGATGTGACTTGGTGGAGCCTTCTTTGTAGTGGAGGATTTTTCTCTTCTTCCTCTCCTTCAGAACTTTATTGGTCCTCATATTCTATGAAATCATGATTAGTTGCAACATCTTTGGAATCATTAGATTTAGGCAAATCTTCATCAACAATAATATCAATACCTTCAATTACCTTTTTAGTTCTCTTTTTGTAGAATTTGTATCCCTTGCTCTTGAAGGAATAACCAAGGAATATTCCTTCATTAGTTCTTGGTTCAAACTTGCCAAGTTTGTCTTTCGTCCGCTTGATGTAGCATTTTCTCCCAAATATTTTGAAATGGTCAAATTTTGTTGGTCTTCCTTTCCAAAAATCATATGGAGTTTTGTCACTGCTAAGACTATGAAGAAATCTATTTTCCAAATAAATTGTTGTTTTGAGTTGCTTCTCCGCAAAAGGTATCTGACACACCAACTTCATCCAACATAGCTCGTGCCATATCTTGTACCAACATGTTTTTCCTCTCCACTACACCACTTTGTTGTGGCATTATAGCTATGGAGTATTGCCTCTTGATCCCATGCTCCTCACAACAATCATCAAATTCTTTAGACATGAACTCACCTCCTTTATTAGATCTAAGACACTTTATCTTAAAATCAATCTCTTTTTCAACAAGTGCCTTAAAATACTTAAACTTGTTGAAAGATTCTGATTTTTCTTCATGAGAATAATCCATGTGGCTCCAGTGAAGTCATCAACAAATAATATGAAATATCTCTCACCTATTGGACTTTTCTTCCTTTTAGAGCCACATACATCTGCATGCACTATATCCAATGGTCTTCTTGTAGTGAACTCCTTGGATTTGAAATGCACACTTGTTTGTTTGCCAAATTGGCATGACCTGCATCTTATGTGATCTAGTTTAGCCAACCTTGGTAATACTCTAACTACTCAAATCTTTCTAATTTTGACTATGCTATCAAAATTAACATGAACCAATCTTCTATGCCATACCCAATATTCTTCTATTTTGGTCATGCAACAATTGTATCTAGTGTCATAAAAAATATACATGTTTTTGTCACCTCTAATGGCCTTTGCCACTATCTTTCTTAATTTAGTATTTCTGATCTCACACTCTTTAGATCTTAAAGTCACCTCATTCCCATTATCACACATTTGGCTCACACTTAGGAGATTGTGCTTCAATGCATTAACATAAAGCACATTAAAGCACATTTTGAGCTTTGGTCTTCTTATCCATTCTAAATGTTCCTTTGCCTCTAATGGGAACTGCTGAATTATTTCCAAAACTAACATTTCCCTTTTCGTACTCTTTTAGTCGTAGGAATTTTCTCTTATCATAGGTCATGTGCATGGAAAATTTAGGGGCTAATACTCAAAGGTGGGCCAATTTTCCATGATTTTTCCAAAAAAATATATTCACCAATCTCCATTTTTTATAAAAATGATTCGCCCAAATTTTACAATATAAAATTATTCTACCTTAAAAATCACCAACATTATATAGAGAGTATATATAAAATCACAATAAATTTGAATAATTTTACAAATACATAACTAAACATTTTATAGTTTGCATAGGGACCAGTGAGATTTGCCAATGTTTATCAACGTCAAGAAATTTTTCCATCCTTAAAATTTTCCCTGGTCATGTGCTTGGAGCAACCACTATCAATCAGTCATTGCTCATGTTGATCATGAGCTATCAAATAAAGCTCACAATTTTCTTCCTTTTCTTCCATCTTTTCTCAAATTTTTGCTGTTTAGATTTTTCTTGAGTGTGTTGCATGAAGGAATTTGGAAGGTTAGATCTGCATTCACTAGATTTTTTACCAAGGTTATTGCATTTGAAACACTTGAGCTCATTCATTAGTGGAGGAAAATAATCATTCCCATTTGCATGCAAAATATTTATACCTTGAGCAACTCTTGATCTATCAACATATCTTCTCGGAAACATCTTTAACCTACAATTTTTGGTTTTGTGTCCAAAATTATTACATGCAAAACACTAACCATAAAATAATGTAGGAAACCTTACCTTTTGTTTTCTTGATGGAGGAGTGAAATTTGAGGATCTTGCTTGATTTTCTGATTTAATTTCAGCTTTATTCTTTTGCTCATTCTTGCTAGTTGCAGCAATATTTGCTTGATTTGTTTTCCTTTCAAAGCATCTACATAACTCATACTTGGATGATCTTTGACACTTTATAGAGGACGCTTGAAACCCAAACCAGTTTTGTCCTCCGGTGACCTTTGCATGTTGAGGATATTTTGCAAGGTTTCAAATACCTTGACAAATTTCTGATTTAGGCATGCCTTAGTTTATGCTTTTGATAGATTGGCCCTTAATGCAACAATTTATTCATTAAGTTTGTGAAAATTTTCTTTCCATTATTCTAGCTGAGTTGTGAACACATTTTCTTTCATTTTTTCTTCTTCCAATTCTCTCTTTAAGCAAATGATCTCTTCTTCATGGGTGTAGGCAATGGGAGCTCCTCCAATATTCTGCTTCAAATATTCATTTTCTTTCTCAAACATGGGGAGATTATTTTTTTGAACCACAAATTGTTGCAACAAATTTTCCTTGAATTTCTCAAGCTCATCCAACTAGGTCTTTAAGGGATTATCAACCAAAGAAGTTTTATTCCCCTTTAGTTTGTGTATTTCCTCATTTACCAAGTTGTTTTTATTTCTAGCTTTTCTTAGTTCATCAACTGTACTAATTATCTCACATCCATAATCAATTTATCCATCCTCAAGATTTGATTCATCTTTCGACTCAAAATCCATAAGAACACATCCATTGTGCTCTTCTTCTTCTTATGAGTATATCTACAAGTAGACATGAAGTTGTATTCCCAATTCGATTCACAGGCATAAACCATCACATTTAAGCATAATTAGTATCATTATGGACATGTATCCATCACAATGAATATCTTTTAAACATTTAAATACAAGAGTTGGGGTATCACTTATCTTATAGTCTAAGGGTATGGAAACTGGGATTGGGACTATCACTATACACCCTTAAGTTATTTCAAGCTTAGAGTGTCTACATAACTAAACCATTTTCATGAGATCCTTATACCACATTTATATAACTGAGTATGCAAGAACCAACATTCCTCAACATTAGAATGGCATTATCATGATGCAAATGATAAAGACAATATAGTAATCACAAACAAAAACATAAGGTTATACTTGTATTATAAAAGTTCTTGCAACTGAGGCTGGGACTCTAACTCTCCACCCAACCATAGACAAGCTACAACCATAATTACTCTTAGTTGTCACCCTTGAGCAAGATTTCAATGCTTGAGGAGGAGTGCATTATGGGAGAGAAATCAAATAGTTTCTTTAGCTGAAACAAGATGAAACTAGGTCACACAACCTTCATCCACCAACTACACAACTTTTCACTCAATATTATATACTTTACATATAGAACTAAAATCCATGCTAAGATACCATACAACAAAGAATTCTCAACTCACTTTTAGGAGAGGAATGTCCTCACTAAAGGAGGTTTCACCAGTGGATTAACTATTGATAAGTAGAAGAGATCACCACTTTTGGTGGTTCATCAGTGAGACAAACACTAGAGCTCAACCCCTAAATAAACTCTTGGTGGTTGGCCAGCCTCATATGCACCTGAGTAATTTTTCCTAATACAACAAGTTCTTCAATTCCAAACTTCTAGTGGGTTCTTCAACCCTTAGGAAAGCCTCCACTCTCTATAATATTTCACCCAACAAACATCACTTAGAGGATTCCTCAACTAGTGCTCGTTTCCATAGTAGATTCAATGATATGGATCATTTTTTTTCTTATTTTAGCTCTACACTCTCTCTCTTTTTATACAGTTGTGGACACTCAGGAGAATGAGAGTGCATTCCTCCTTTCTCTTACATCTACATGATGAATTCTTGAGTTTCCCCTAACAAACCAACCATCTGTCCTTTTCAAAATTTCATGCAGTCGACCTCCTTTGGACAACAACCCATCTCCCTCTTTAATGTTTTGTCCTTTTCTATTTATCGTTAGGAGTAAGGGACAGTAGGCCTGTCCTTCCTCTTTCAGTTAATTTATGGCATAGTCATCCCATTTAAAACCTCTCAAACAACTACAACTGATATTTAAATAACAATTCCCTCAAACAATCTCCTTTCTCAAGCAATGGAATATGTTTCCCTCTCTTAGCCATTTAATAATTAAAATTATTTACAATGAGAGAAATATTAACCAGAGGATATCATAATCCCCTTCCCAATGACATAATTATTAACCAGGGGATGTCACAATTTTGATTTAGATTGTGCCAAAAATCTTGATGACAGAAGATCAACTTCAGGATATGCATTCACCATTGGATCCAAGATCGTGGAATGGACTAGTTGGAAGAGATTAATTATTTCTTGTTGCATCCAGGATCATGGCATGAAGTAACAAGAAACAACCAACTATTTCTTTGTCATCAATTGAAGTTAAGTATAAAGCTTTGTCTAGTACTACTTGTGAAGTAGTTTGGTTGACGTAAGTTCTTGAAGATGTGTGAGAAGAACAAAAAACACCAATGATTATCAAATGTGGCATTCAAAGCTCCATCAAACTAGCCAATAATCCTGTTTTCCATGAAAGAGAAAAGAACATAGAGACTCATTATCATGTTGTGAGGAAAAAGATGTAGTCTAAAGAAATACATTTAATTAATTGTAATATAAATGAAAATGTATGTGACATCTTTACAAACCTCTTGGAGAAAGAAAAATTGAAATATGTAAGAATAAGTTATGTGTCATAGAGAACACATTAAATTGTAAGAATAATGAATAAAATTTCTCAAATTATTTATTATTATGACATTATTCTAAGTGATTATTATCTAATTTAAATTATATGTTTTAATTAAGTCTTAGATCCTATCCTTGAAAAAGAATTTATTCAAACTCCTTGACTACTTTGTAATTCTATATATGTCAATTTTTTATGGTCAGATAAACGCAACCTTAAATGTGCACATTCAAACTAAGTCTTGCATCACCTAAGAGCTATATTTCTCATCATCCAATAACTTTATCTTCCATTGTCTCTAATTCCACCTCAAAGGGTTTAACAAAGATACATGTATTTTAAATCCTTGTGCCACTGTGGCAGCCTCTTGAAAACTTCCAACAAAGCTAACCAACAACAACGTAATCCTTTATGTTTTGGTGGTACAATGTGTGGTAACGAATATCAAGGCCGAGGAACCCAAAGAATTTGATAAGGATCAAAACTAGTACAACCGACCCAAATTCATTGTGCCATGTTATGCAAACTTTCTAACTTTTATCCCGGATTCTCGCAAAGAATGGTTTTAACGCAATGTATGCTAGTTGTGAGGTGCCTCAAAATTGTCATGATTTTCGCAATGAACGGTGGGCGTATATGCCCACCGTTCGATTTTGCTAAACCGAAATCGAACGGTGAGCATATACACCCGCTGTTCATTTAGCCCGATAGCATGGGTTTTATTGACGGCCATGTGTTACAACTCGTCTAAGCTTTCGTATTAGAAAATGAAGAAAAGGTGGACAATAATGGGATCATCTTAACGTTCGAGAAATTCCATGTCAGCAAAATCCAGTCTATACCATGTCCAAGTCCGTTGAAATGAAATATTTGTCATGGCTCTATGTCATGTCTTTGGTTCTTCCGTGTGAACATGATCCTCTGCACTAACAGTCAACTTCCTACGTTAACCTAGGAAGTTTTGAGCGAGCATTTTTTGAAAACCAACTTCGTATGTCCTCCGTATAAATAGAGATTATAGTTTATATCCATATGCCATTAATAACGAAGGAAGACGAGCGGAGAATATATTAGTTTGAACTCTCTACCTCTCTATATTATCACAAAGCTTCCCTACATCTCTTCTGTGCGCATGTATACTGTAAGATTTTGAGAAACAGTGATCTAGATTTGCAAAACAATAAACAAGCTTGCAAGAGAAGGAAGGAAGCAAGCAAGAATTGAGAAAAGAATGAAATCCATCTATTCTACCATATTGGTTTAGAATATATACATAAAAGCAACTAAGTTAAGCCTAGTTGTGCATGCAATAACTAAAGCTAACTAAAGCTTGTACATGCAAGCAATAAGTTAACTGAGCTAATCTAGATGCATGTACACTTAACACAGTTAGTCTAAGTGCATGTACACCAACACCCCCCCTTAATCATAACTTAGGTGAGTGTGATGTAAAATGAATGAGTCCCGGCAACACGACCATTTTAGGTACCCATATACAAAGCATAAAAATGAGAAAAGAGGGAAAACCCAGTGGGAAGAAAACCCCCCCTCAAAAAATATAATGCAAAAATAGAAAAAAAAGAACTGATAATCAGTCGTGTCCTTCACCCGATCTAGCAGGAATCAAAACTTCTGCTATTGAAATACTTGGTGAAGATGTCAGCACTCGGAACTAGGACAGTACTGAAGATCGATGATGTATTCCTCGGTATCGTTGGACCAGAAATACTTCAGATAGTTCATGCGCCTCGAGATCCTGTGCCACCATGTGAAGACCTCGTTCAGGTACCCCTGGTCTCTGCCATTGTAGGAAATTATGTCCCTCCTGTGGCGCAGCAGGAACCTGAAGGTGCAATAGGAGGGCTCGATCACCATCATTCCCGAGTTGAAAACGAACCTGCTGTTACCCGTTGCCGAGATCTCGGGGAGATCGAACAGGAAATCGAAGTTGCGGAGAATGAGAAGATCCGAATCGATGAAAATGATCTTGTCATAGTTAGTGAGCTGCCATAGCCTGAATTTGCTGTAATTCCATTCGTTGTAAGAATCTTTCCCCGCTCTGGGGTTGCGAATTCGGCGGATTTCTCGAACCTGCCAACCGGCTGCCCGGAGGCCTTCACGCTTCTCCTCTCCCACCTTCTTGTCCACCAGAATGATGAGATCATTTTTTGACCCGCTCTTAGTGATAGCGCTGGCCATCCCTTCGAAGGAAATCTGCTCCACAGTCTTTCCTGCAACGTCGTCCAACGGCATGGAGTCCATTGCTCGGGAAGTCATATGGGTTATGACCATGAAAGATTTTGAGAAAAGAATTTCACCCGACAGAAGAATTGCCTTGTATATTATGGCGAACCCGCCTATGCCGATGCAGTATTTATCGTTGAAATTCTCTGTGGCTTCCAAGATCTCTGCGAGAATGTTTCTTTCGCCGCTTAGGGATGGCCGCAGTGAGAAAGTACCGGTTTCCTCCTCAGATGGTCCCTTTGATAAATTGATTCTGTGTCGTCTCCTCCACCACTCAAACAGCAGTCCTGTAACTGCTGAAGCAAGCAAAGCCGAATCAATCGGTACAACAATGAGAATAATCTTATGGTCTGAATTCTTACCGTGATGATTGTTTTGTGGTACTACGTCACTGCAACTCTTTAAGCCAGGTCTGCCGCAAAGGTTCAGATTCCCGACGTAAAATTTAAGCATTAGCTCATAGGCAACGCAGGTATCGGAGAAGAGGCCAAACAGGGGGCTGCTGCCCTCGATGCCGTAGCCATTGATGACCCCGCCCACGGTGAGATGATTGAGCTCGGGGAACACCTGGGGCGCCATGCCCAGAGGCAGCACGGCGGCACTAACCTCTGACATGCAAACCATGGGCTCGCATTTGATGAGCATCCTCTTTCTGTCCACCCACACAATGTCTGTGAGATGGGAGAGATCCACCTCGAACCTGTGAGAACGCTTGTGCTCGGAATGCCTCATGGAGACTTCCAGCCACGGCCTCCGTCCCGTGCAGATCATCCCATCAGACTTCGGGCGCCGGGTCTTGATGCGATCCTGCACTTTCTTGATTGCCCGCCTATGCGTCTCATAAACCTGCGCGCCCCAACGTCCGTTGGCCTGCGGGACTACGCTTTTGTATTGTGACGACGTCAGCTTCTTGCACGATTTCTCCTCATGGCAAGAAGTACTATGAATGTTCTCGGAGGAGATGACGTTGATTCTGCTCCCCTTCCGTTCCAGCTCTGCCTGATCGGCTAACAAAGAAGAAGCATAAGAAGAAACTGACTTACCACCAGTTGCAGGTGACAAGTTCGAGTCTTGGTCATCGGTCAAGCTCCTTGTTTCTTCAGTGTCTGCACTCCCTGAATCAGCGTCATCTACTGGTGCATGCGAAATATCTTCGTCAAACTTTACACTCCTTTCTTCATTGGTGTGACCAAGAGAAAAGAGAAAAGATTGCCATATTTCATCTTGTTTTCCAAACAATCCTTCCAAAAGTTTCCATACCTCATTTGGAGTTGAACATGATTCAACATGAAATAGCAGTTCCGGAGAAATAGATAAACATAAGATGCCGAAGGCCTCGTCCATGCGATT
>APFE030693951.1:9836-32722 GCA_000404065.3 Pinus taeda
CCCTCCCTCCCTCCCTCCCTCCCTCTCGATTTGGTGTGTGGGCTCTCTCATTCTCCTACAGGATGGAGTTATGGAGTATGACCTTGATGAGTTATGGAGGCTCACTAAATGACTAAATCATTTTGGTGGTGTTGTATAGTTGTTAACCACCTTGACACGATAATTTGAGTCACTTTGGTGCTTGTTGGAGAGGTATTAAACAAATGGATAGTGAACTAGAGAACCATGTTGTGCTTTCTATGAAAGGATAGTTGCAAGACCACCTAGATAGTGGACTCAACCTCCTAGACTGAGCAATACCCCATGTGTACCTTCAGGTGTAGCCCTATTATTGAACTCAGAGAAGTAAGTGGGTTATTGCCACTGGTTACTTGTTGTACAATTTTATATTCATTAAGCACATTTTTTTATTTGTTTTATTTGTTTTATGCTTAAGTGTTGTTTATGGTACAAACATAGTGTTACCTACATAAGTTTCCCTCCTTAGTTGTTCCACTGTTTGAAAAGATTTTGTTTCCTTTATAGGATGAGAATGCACAATAAATTTGATTCCCCTTTTAAACAAGTGATATTGATTTTGTTCCCAATATAGGATTGCTTTCCAATCATATAAATATGGACTACCTAAGACCATCCCACATGCATCTAATGGTAATACATCACATATTACCTTATCCACAAATTGAGATGTAATTGAAAATTGTAACACACGCTGCTTCGTTACTTGCAACTTATGGCTTTTACTCTTTCAATTCAATGTATAAGGTTTATGATGTATTTCAATTTTTAACCTTAACTTATTAACAATTTCCTCATAATTAAGTTAACTTGACATCCACTATAAATCAAAGTGTCCATCTTAGTTTTGTCCATGATGACCCTTATGTGAAATAACTTGCATCTCTTCTTATCACAAGAATTATCTAAATCAATACAATTATCAAATTTACCAACCAAACCTACTACAACTTGAGCCTCATCTTGTGATTTTGAACCCAAATCTGTTGGTGATATTGCTGCTGCAACTTTTCGCTTACCCTTCCTTATTTTAGACCACTTTGGTCGCTTGTTAGGGTGTATTTTCCAGCAATGTTTTTCGTCATGCCCTTCCTTCTTGCAATTCTTGTAAGAGAGCTTATCCTCTTCCATCTTAATGGAATTTTTCCTTTTGGATTTTCCCTTTCCTTTTTACTCTTTTATGGACACTAATTTTGATGATACACAAACTCAATGTTTTCCTTCTTTAATTTAAGTTTTTTTAACAACCACTTGTTACATATCCATTTGGTCACATCACTCCCATCACCGAGATCAATGTTTTAGGGCTCATCAAACCCTAATTTCAGTTGCTACATGCCCTAAATTAGTCACCCTTTCGAATGCCTTCTTCCCAAACAATTTCATGACTTGAAATGACCTCTAAAGGGACCAGCGCAGGTAAGCCCATGTAAGGGTGTGCTACAGAGTAGTTGAGTCCATGCCAGGGTGATTTCCAGAGCACTTAGGCCCTCTTTCACCTACATTGGGTGAGATTGAGAAAAATTCACATAGGGTTTGGGGAATATTCTTATCTCTTGGATTCATCTAAAAGTTTCCCTCACTTATCAAATCCTATGAGCTCAAAAATGGATGAGGAATGAGTTAAGATGCATTCTATCCTCTCATCCCTTCCTCCATGGAACTAATTCTAAGTATGGAATGCCATTCAATACCCTCATTTATGACAAAACCTCCTCCATCTTCCTATAAATTAAGCACTCATCTAAGTGATCAATGGTTGGACTTTGATGAATTGTAAGGAGATAATGTTAGTTTGAGAATTGCGACTATTGTAATTGTTGTTATGCTACCGGAATGTCATGCTTATGATGTGATGTGGATGGAACCAAAGCTGGAGGAGTGACTTAGAATCAGACTTGATGGTTGTAATTCCTTCTTCTATTCAATAAAGCATTTGAACCTTTTTCCATATGCTTATCTTGTTATATGATGATTATATGTGTGAATGTATCTGATTCCATTTACTTGTATTCAATAGATCTTTTGCTTTGATCAGTTCTTTGTCTTCTATTGATGTTTACAGGTACTTATCAAGCATGTTAAGTATGGGAAGGAGTGACAGGATCGATACAAATGAGAGAAGAGGAAAGTTGAACTACAAGTAGGTCTTCTCAATTTATTTTTCTCATATATTACTTATAGGAAAAGGCTAAAGTTCTTTAAACTATTGTTCTAGATATTTCTACTTATCTAGGGAATTAGTATTTATCCATAGATACCAAATTCTCCAAAACACCACTTAATCCAAGGTAAGTAGGACTAAGCATGAATAGAGTATTACAAATATATTCAGGTAATCCTCCTATATATTTAATTAGAGTTTCTTGTGTATGTAAGGGAATATCAATCATTAACACCTTCCTAAAAAATTCATCTGTATATTCCTACACTGAATGTCATTTCTTAACTTTAAGACATTGTCATTATATTAAGAATTTGTCCTTATATCCCAAAGGGTAGAATTTATTTCTAAGTTTAGAAACAAAATCATTCTATGATGGAAAAATATTACCAATCTACTAACTCCCATATTGTAACTTACTTTTCCATTGGATGATTATTGGGCCTTTTAGACGAAGTGAAGCCAAAATAATCTTGACCATGTCGTCAAAAATGTGTTGCACTATATAATACACCTCCAAATGTCAAATCCAATTATCAAATTTATCATCATTGATTTCATCATTAAACATGGGTAAGTCAAATTTAAAATCAAATTTAAGCAAAGGTTTTGCAGAAGGCGATTCAGGTTGACCACCAAAAAGAGAAGAGAAAGAATCTTTTTTATCATGATTAGTTTCTATCTTTTTACTTGAAACATATGGTCCTTCATCTTTAGGCTTTTCAGAATGTTATCCCTCAACTTCCAAATCTTTGGGTTTATCTTCATCTTTCACCTTTCTGAACATATGATACATCTTCTCAACCATGGATCGCAAGGTCATGAAAGCATCCATAAAGCCTATATCATATTTGAAAGGATGATCACCTCTTCCTTCTTCAACCATCTCTTCTCCTCGAGTTTTCCTTCTTCTTGACTCAACTTCTGGATCTCCTTCAACAAGTTCTCCTTCACAAGGCCTTGATTTGCTCCTGATGATTATGCACACTTAAAAAAAAATATCAATAATGTATTTGATACTAATTGATCTGAAATCTCGATCGAATTGATACTGGTTTATTAATGTTTTAAAATTGTTTGCATGTATTTAAAATCACCATTAAAAAACAACTCAATTTAAAATAAATAGGCAAATTGAAAGGAAATTTAATCAAATAAACATTAAAAATAAACCACACAAGAGGTAATGACATGAGCACGTTCATAAAGAAGTTCAACTGTCACCAAGCCTACATCTCTAGGCCCAATCTTTAGTGGGGAGGTCTCTTTATTAAAATGCTAAAAATTCTTATACATAAAAATCTAAGATCCATCTCATTAAAATAATTCCACCAGTACATTCAAACAGCCTCAAAACCCCTATGTCAGCTTTTTTTCATGCTCAAAATCGTCTCCAAATGGCTAAAATAAGCCAAAAATACTATTTGTTGCACTCAAAAGCAAATACCATTGATAATTTTACAACAAAAACCAACGTTTGGTTTAGTGGTTTAGTGTGTAAATTATATAACCGTAAGTCGGGGGTTTCAATCCTTATTGAGTGGGACTTTTTGTGATACATCGGTGGTGGTTATGTGATACAATATGTATTACATAAAAATATTTTATGGTTTATCACCATATAACAAAGATCCACCCATGTAACCTTATCCCTTTGTATTACATATCCACATCATCGATAATGTTTTATTAAACTTATCCCTCCATGTATTATGCCATAACAAACCACTCACACTTATTAACACAAATTAATACCATATGATATAATGTTTGGTGTTCATTGAATGGAGGAGCATTAGAAGTTCTGGCAGAGGTATGTTGGTTATTATAAGTATGGCGGGGCACCAATAGATATGACATAGCTTCCAATAATTGCAGGCTACACTATTTTTTAATGTTATTTCAATAACCCTAATCCCATAAATATATGTGGTGGAGGTTCTTTTAACAAGCCACTTGTGTAGCACCATAGTAAGGTGTTATATTTGTTGCTAAGAGGTTGCGAGATCGAATCTCATCTAGCTTCTCGGTTTTCTTAACAAAATTTTGACCAACCCTATGAGGCTACGTGTCACCCTTTGATAGGACCACATGTCACATTATCGTTGGACCATATGCCCAAATCAAAAGCTTCCACTTGTCTCCATCTGGTGATGACAAACCTACGAGGCCATGTGTTCCCCTTTAATAGGGCTACGTGTCACCTTATCGTTGGGCCATATGCCCAATTCACAAGCTACCACTTATCTTCATCTGGTTATGACCAACGTAGGAGGCCACATGTAACCTTGTCATTAGACCATATGCCCAAATCATGAGTTGCCACTATTCTCCATCTCGTGATGACCAACCCATGAGGCCATGTGTTACCTTTTCACCACACCATATTCCCAAATCAAACGCTTCCACTTGTCTCCATTGTTCATGATCAATCTACGAGGCCACATGTCACCTTGTCGTTGGATCATATGCCCAAAGAAAAAGATGCCACTTGTCTCCATCTGGTGATGACCAAACTACGAGGCCAAGTGTTGCCCTACAATAGGGCCATGTGTTGCCTTGTCATTGGAACATATTCCCAAATCAAAAGGTGCCACTTGTCTCAATGTGGTGATGACCAACCAACAAGGCCACATGTCACCCTCTGATAGGGCCATGTGTTGGCTTGTCGTTGAACCATATCCCCAAATCACAAGGGAACACTTGTCTCCATCTAGTGATGCAACATAGCAACCTGACCTTGAGTTGTGGAACCATGATCTGGGTGCGTTGACTTTGACTAGTGGACCTTTGACTTTTTTCCCTATTTCAACTTGAACTTTGACTTTGAATAACTTATTCATACGAAGTTGGATTTCACCCATTCAAATTGCATTGGATTTAGAATGATGAAATATACACAATAGAGCCTATTTCAAAAGCATTTTACAACTTTGATGTTCAAGAATTTTCTGAAACTTTGAGCATCTTTTGGATCCTTCAAATCAATCCTTGATCATTCTGAATCACACTGTTGTGAATTCCTCTATTCAAGAATTTCCTCAGACTATGCATCTGACTTGAGGGTGGTCATCTACAAGAGAGGTTACAGTGTAATTGGCCTATGGTTGGGTGGACAGTGGAAGTCCCTCCTTCATCTACCAGCTATTTTAACACAAACATATAAGTATAATGGTTTATGAATATTTGGATTATTTATTACGATAGTCCTTACGTTATTGATTGATGTTTGATCCTGTACTAATCATGAAATAATGCCTAAAATCATTGTTAAATATATGGTTGACAAATATCTTATGTATCTATGGTGATAATGAATGCTTAAAGTCTAAATGTTATTTGCATACTCATGATTTGTAGTTTATTTTATATGATGTGAGTTAATTGGATCTTTGGTTTGTGTTGATTGTCACTTAGTTTAGGAATGATGTGATATATCTATGGTTCGTGCACACTCATATAATTGAGAAATGTAATTAGTATTAATGTCTTAATATTTATACTCTTTAAAATATGGTATGTAGCCTCTTCAGTGGTTACAAAACCTGTATGTTTCCTAGAAGAAGTAAACTATCCTACAAGAGACAATAAATCTAAATTTCTTGCATAGTTTACCTTGTACATTATTGGATTTGAGTGAATTGGCATTTGGATCCATGCCTTTCTCTTATTTTGGATCTAGTGTAATTTGAGCCTTATTGGTTCCCCCTTTTCTCACTATGGACATGGCACAATAATTTTGTGAATCTATGTTCAAGGGATGGACTTTATATTTAGGAAATTCAGTGTTCGGTTTCCCCTTACATTATGAACTTCCCTTGTTTCCATTTTTCATTAACACATATGAAAAATTCAGTGATCCAAAGTCCAAGGCTGGCAAGGAGTAGTCACTTTTGTAGAAGACCAAATCTCATTTGATGTCATATCTCTCTATCAAAATCCAACCACATCTAGGAATTAGGGATCCAAGAGAGGAAAAGGGCACTCACATACACACATTATTGGATGGATCCCAAGCCGATTGTCCCCTAAGAAAGAATTAGATTTGGGAATTTGGGATTTGGGAGTAGAAAAGGGAAAGCACATATGCATGTGACTAGATGGACCTATGCTAGATTTCCCTATTGAGGTGTTGTTTCATCCAATATTTGTGGATATGATGGTGACAAGGGCCATTATGGTTTTGAGTAGGACAAATTATTCCACAAGATGGATTTCCCCATTTTTATTGCCGCTAGAATATAGGCATCCAAGATCTGATGGTGGTAAGAATCATTATAGTTGTGTAGAGGTTGAATTATGTGGTTGTTTGGATTTTCTTATTTTTATTGCCAGTATCATATGGAATTAGAAGAACCAATGGTGGAAAAGACAATTATGATTGGATAGAGGTTAAATTATACTCAGGGAAAATTCCATTCAATTCTATGTTAACCTCATATTTGTTTGCATCTGGGGTTCCAAGCCCTATTGATGATGAGATTAATCATGAAGTTGAAACACCCAAATGTCTACGGGATATGCATAATGGCGAAGTAATGAAAAATACTATCAGATCTACAAATAGAAAAGAAACATGCACTTGGTGCCAACTATCTAGACAAAAAAAAATTTAAGTAAGGTCCATCCAAAATATGGTAGCATGGATTGGAGACTAATGGGGAATAAGGTATCAAGGAAAACAAAGACATAGATAGGAAAGAGAAGACAGAGTGAAGGGAGATAGGAAAGTGAAGAGGTAGATTCCTTGTTGTTGTGAATGAAGAAATGCTTCATATTACATGACTACTATGAAAACATGAAGGCTAGAGTAGCCATTTCTAGCTTGAATGGAAAAGGTGATAAGGGTGCGAAGATTTGAGAAAGTTCATGAGAATTAGACTGAAAGAATTGTCATGGAAGAAATTTGAATTTTTTTTTTGTGAAAATTACCTATTCAGTGCAATGTTAGGGATGTGGAAAACACTGCATGTTGATGGATTACCCTCACCAACAAAAAAATAGTAATAGGTTATATAATTTCCAAGAGGAAACAATGGTAAATTATGTGGCTTATATTTTGTCTCAAATTTATGAAACATTGGAGAAGATGAAAGTGGATCACCAAGCTTCAATTATCAAAAGGAAGGTATGGTTGCAACTAGCTAGTTTTAATTTTAGTTGACCTAGATTCTAATTTCAATTATATTAGTCCAAAAATTGTAGAAACTTGTGCCTTAGAAACAAAATATCATGCTAGTTCTTGGTTGTTCAATAGTTCCATGTGATCCAAGAAGAGAGTAACAAAGTTAGTAGAATCATGCCACCTAGAAATGGACAACATGATCACAACAATGAATCTCAATATATTGTTATAGGTTCATACAACATTTTAATTAGCATGGAATAGTTGGAAACCCACAAAACCAAGGTAGACTAGTAGAATAAATCAATGGAGTGCCTCAATGATGAAGGTGAGGAAAATATATTGCAAGGGAAGAGATAAATTATCTCAACTAGGCAGATTTCATTGTTGAAAGTGAAGAACTGTAGCTAGAAGTTATATGCCTTGTTTATGATCCAAGTAACCACTTTAATATAGGACAAAAAACTCACAATTGAATATCACCATATCTTAAAGCAACATGGTGATTTATTTATAAAATAAATATTGGGATTTCCACCTAGAATAAAAATTAACTTCTCCATTGACTTTATTTGTAGTTTGTTGCTAATTTCTAAGGTCCCATATTACATAATCACACTAGAGATAATATAATCAAAGCTATAACTACACGATATGTTGGAAAAACAATATATCAATCCTAATGTGTTTACACAGGGACCCCCAAAGCTATTTGTAAAGAGGAATGATGATACACTATGATTGTGTATTGATTACTGATAGTGAAGAAAAAATACTCACTATTAAGAATTGATGATTTATTTAACCAACTAAGAGGAGCAAAAATATTTTCAAAAATAAATTTAAGATATTGCTATAAGCAAATTAGAATTAAAGACAAATATATTCATAAGACAATGCTCAGGACATGATACAAGAACTACAAATTTGTGGGGGTTTGATTCAGAATTGTAAATTCCCTAGCCACATTTATGTTCCTGATGAAAAATGTCCTCAACCAAGACCTAGACAAATTTGTTCGAGTGTTTTTGGATGATATCCTAGTTTATTAAAAATTCATAGAATAACATGAAGAGCATTTGAAGGTAGTGCTATAGTTGTTGAGAGAACAAAAACTAAATACCCAATTTACAAAATGTGTTTTCTTTAAGTCACAAGTTTAGTATTTAGAACATATTATGTTAAAGGAAGGTGTTTTTGTGGATCTTGAAAATATCATGGGCATAATGATTGGCACACTCCTTGAAATGTTGCAGACATTAGGTTCTTCATGGGATTGTTCAAATATTACCAGTGGTTCATTTGATATTTCTCAAATATTGAACATTAAATCGCAACTTTAGAAAATAGAGGTATACAATTCTAATGGACGTAAGAGTGTGCAACTGGATTTGAGAAACTCAAACATTTTCTCACATATGCACATATCTTGAGAATAGTTTATCTGGAGAAGGATTTCTTATTTTTCACAAATTCTAGTAAGGAAGGACTAGGTGGGGTGCAAGAAGCGTATGTTATCTATTATCAATCAAGAAACATAAATTAGCGTGAAAAGAACGATGTCACCGATTACCTAGAAGTAGGAGAAATTGTACATGCACTAAAGATGTTGACACACTACTTGCTTGGGAGAAAATTTGCATTGATGTCAAAGCATGGAGGGTTGGAAAATTTGTTTGATCAACCTAAATTAAGTGCAAGACAAGCCATTGGCTAGCCCTAATCAATGATTTTAATTTCTAGATCAACTATATTAAGGGTAACGAAAATAGAGTAGTAGGTGCACTTGGGAGATGTCTACAAGTAACTCACTTGGAAACCATGAGAAATTGTGAATTTGAAATTAAATAAAGGTTCAAAGAGGAATTACAACTTGATGATAATTACCAGCATGTGAAGCAATTCTTCTAGGATGAGCTAGAAGGATGACTGAGTAAGTACTACAAGCTCACCGATGATGATATGTGGTTGCTTAATGAGAGATGGTATGTTCCTTGTATAGTCTACTTAAAAAAACTCATAATGGATGAGTTCCATAAGATACCTTATTTAGGTCATCTTGGTTATAAGAAAATGGTAATAATGATAAAAGGAATAATTGTTCATGCATGAAGAAGAAAATTGTTGACTACATTACAAGATGTCTAGGATGACAACAAGTTAAAGTGTAATGTAGGTACCCAATAGTATTGTTACAACCAATTCCAATAAATGAGTGGAAATGGGAATTCATATAAATGGACTTCATCACAGGATTGTCGAAGACACCCAAATAACATGATGACATTATGGTGGTTGTGGACAAATTAAGGAAGGAAACTCACTTTATAAATGTCAAGTCCACCCACAAAGCTATTGATATAACTCATTTTTTTATGAAACGAGTAATTATATTGTATGGAATACCCAAGACGATGATTATGGATTGGGATACCAAGTTCACATCAAATTTTTGGAAGGCTTTGTTTGCTGGTTTTGGGACCCAACTATCTTTTAAAATATCCTATCACCCTCAGACATATGGTAAAACTAAAAGGGTGAAGACATGATGAGAATGTATGTCATGCATCAACCAAACATGTGGGAAACATTACTGCTACTATTTGAATTTTCATCCAACAAAAATTAAAAAGATTCACTTAATATGAACTCTTTCAAGGCTTTGTATGGAAGAAAATGTAATACTCCCATTACTTGGGGCGGCCCAGTGAACATAGTGCTTTTTGGACTTGACATGTTCAAAGAAATTGAGTAGGATGTAATTAGTATCAAGAATAAATAGAAGATAGCCAACGAAAGGGACAAGATTTATGTAGGTCAATAGAGAATTCAAAGAGAATTCCAAGTGGAGGATCATGTATATTTTTGCACCATACCATGAAAGAGTTCACTGAAAGTGGGGTCTTGTACTAAGTTAGCACCCAAATTTTTGGATTGTTTTCGATTTTGGAAAGAGTGGGACCAATGGCTTATAGGATAGCCTTACCAACCACCTAAAACATCACAATGTATTTTACATTTCTTTTCTTAAAATGTATGCACATCACACTAATCATGTGATTCATTTGTTTATGATATAGGATGAATCCAAGGTAGAATTCTAATTGGAACGATCATACATCCCAGACCAAAGACAATTTTTTCTCTGGAATCAAGTAAAATAATAGGTCATGATGTAATGGAAGCACTTTGGATGACATGAAGCAACATCATAAGATGCATATCAAGTGGGGGTACTTTACCCATTTTTGTTTAATGTGCACTTGGAAGTAAATACTTGTAAATTTAAACCCAAGTTTTTATTTTCTTCTATTTATAAAACATTGAGGATGGTTTTTATTTAAGCGGGTGGAGTTTGTAACACCGCTTATTTCACCTCTGATTTTGGTAATGCTAAATGTGACTGTAGTACTAATGTGGAGAACCATGATTGGATAACACACTAATTAAAAAATTGTTGTTCATTATTTAAAATTAATTAAAAATTTGTTATTCATTATTTAAAATTAATTAAAGTAAATGACGAAAGGAAAAATTATGAATCCTTATTCTGAGGGAAGTTTGCTACTCTCTTGCATGTTTTGAAAAGGAATACCAAAAACAATTTAATGCTAGAAGCCATGTGCAAATTGGGGAAAGTCAATGCCCTATGCATTTATTGTCATGTGATTGTGGAAGAACTAGATTTTGATATCAATCATTATGAAGATCAGATATTGGAAATTACCATTCCCCTCCTCCTGTCATTGATCAAGGAGCCAAGGAATGAGACTTCAGAAAAAAATAAAAATAAAAAATGAGCCAATTTATGCCATTTAAATTCACTAAAGAGCCAAGTATGAAACCACCCAAATGCATGAACAAATGCAGAAGAATAATACACACAAAGACACAACAAAAAAAAAACATGGTTAGTTGAACTTTATTTGATTAGAAATTCACCTTTTAACTCTTAATGGTCTCTCTCTCTCTATTGCATCAACATTGTCATTCTCCTAGAGAAAATAATATTTTTAAGAATGATTATGGATGGTTTGGTGATATGGACTATAACCTAGATGACCTTACAAAATTGGAGATAATTATTGAGCTTGTTCTTTGTGACTTTAGGTGTTAATCCCTATGAATTTGTATTTGAGGCCACTCAATTGTGTATTTCTAAGCCTATGTGGTCAATGGGAGACTCAGTGAAAATGAATGTGGTGTTTCTATATAGATGTTAACAACCTAAAGAGGGAAAATTGCGTCACTATGGTGCCTGTTGGAGAGTTGTTAACCACTTGGACAATGAAATGAAGAGACATGTGATGCTTGTTGTTGAAAGATAGTTGTGATACCACATGGGCGATGGATTCAACCTCTTGGATTTAGAAATATCCCCATATAGACCTTGGGGTGTAGCCCTATGATTGAACTTATAGAAGTAAGTGGGTAATTATCGTGCTTACTACCAGAGAGTAGTTGATAAACCACTTGGAAAATGGACTCCATCCCTTGAGTGTTTGACCTAACCATTTGTGTGAATTTATCTATGAAGCATTTACTTAGACTCTAGATCCATCTTGCCAGGGGTGGTTAATTACAAGAGAGATTACGGTGTAGCTGGCCTATGGTTGGGTGAAGAGTGTATCTCCCTCTTTAACTTGTGAATTATTCTAACATACACAGATAAGTATAATGGTTTGATCATATTTTGATTATGTATTATGTATAGTCCTTTTTATGTTATTCAGTGATGTATGTTCATGTATTACTCATTAAAGAGTGCCTAAAACCATTGGTTTATTTATGGTTGACAATTATCTGATATAACTATGTTGGTAATGAATGCATGAACTATAAAGGAAATTTCCATAGTCATGATTTGTAGCTTATTTTATATGTTTTTAGTTTATTGGATATCTAGTTTGTGTTGATGATCACTTATTTTAGGTATGATGTGATAAAATTGTGGGTTTTAGCATACCCATACTATGGTTGTAATTGAGAACTATAATTAGCCTTAATATATTGATATTTATACTATTTAAAAGATGTCGTGTATCATCTTCAATGGTCACATGAACCTATATGTCCCTTTGAAGAAGTTAACTAACCTATAATAGAAACAAAAATTGAATTGCTTGCATAGTTCTCCTTGTACAATGTTGAATTGGGTGAATTTCCCTTTGGAGCCTTGTCTTTCTTTAATTATGGAATTTGCGCATTCTTGATTCCCCCTGTTTCTCTCTCTAGACATGGAAAAATACTTCTAAGAATCTGTGTTTATTCCTTGGCCCTTATCATCAAGAGATTTGGTGTTTAACAATTTCCACTTGCCTTAACAATATCCCTTCTTTCCCTTTTTCTTTGGTGCAATTTCAGAATCTAGTGATCTGAGGTTTGGGGCTCACAAGGAGTAGTCTCTTTTGTACCAACACAAATCTAATCTATGTCTAGATCTCTCTATCAAAATTGAATCACATATAGGCATCTCGGATCTAGGATTGAAAAAGGACAGTCACATATGCGCAGGCTTAGATGGCTTCTAGGATAGATTTCCGTTAAGAGAGAAATGGATTCATATATTTGGGATCGAGGAGTGGAAAAGTGAAAACACATATGTGCATGACCAAATGGACCTAGGTCATATTTCTCGGTGAGGTTTTGTTGCATCTGGAATTTGAGGATTTGATGGTGGAAAGGGATACTATGGTTCTTTGGAGACTAAACTATGGCCCTTTTAGTACTGTTAGCATCTGTTTGATAGCTAAACCAACGGTCCCCATGTTTTTCACAACAAAAGGAACTACTTCCCATGGATCTCTACCTCTAGGAATGTAATCATTGAGTAACACCTATGGGATTTGGTCTAATGGAAGTCATGATTCCCACCAAGTGCTATCAAATTGTAGGTGACGAATTTTGAGAGATACTGAGCTCGTGCTAGGGGGCGTTTGTTGGACATTAGAAACAAAAGTGTTCCCTATGTTTTATATGACATGGACTAACTTCCTCTCATGTATCCTTATCTTTGGTGATGTGATAATTGACTAACACCTGTGGGTTTTCCTCTAACAAAAACCATGATTCCCAAGAACATTTGAGAATTTAGGATTCAATGGTTGAAAGGGCCATTGTGGTTTTATGGAGGCCAGATTATTCCATGGGATGGATTTTCCTTTTTTTATTTTGGTTAGTGTCTAGGATCTAGGGATGAAGTGGTGGCAAATGTGACTACAATTGCATGGAGGCTAGATTATGCTAAGGTCAAATTCCATCCAAGGTCAAATTAATATCATAGCTATTTGCATCCAAAGGTTAGAGCTTTGGGGTGGTGAGGTTTTCCATGAAGTTCAAACCCCCAAATGCCTGTGGGCAAGCTATAACAACAAAGAAATAAAAATCACCATTGGTTGAGGACTCGGCGGGGCCCATGACATGGTAGTGCAATAGGGCTAGATTGGAGCCATGTGGATGGAATGTGGTAGCTCAAATATGTCATGGCATAACATAATTGGTTAAAATTTTGAGGTTCATAACTTTTTATGTCAACATTTCTTAAATGTAGAATCTATTTTAATCAAGTTTTTTTATATTTTGATTTTTACTTTCTTTTTTATTTTAATTTTTTTTCTCTATTAATATAAGTAATTTTCTAATAATTTAATTTCATAAGTTTTAATAATTTATTTATTTTTCCTTAAAATTATTCTTTCTATTTAGCCCCTGGGAGTGAACTCAATTTGATGGCCATGTAAATGAAGTATTATGTTCAAGGAGGTACGATATTCAAATTCCCTTGAATCACCATGTGCATGTGGAAGGAGCATACATACACATCTACAGTTTATAGTTGTAGTGGTTGGTGTGAATTTGGAAGCTTAGTGACAAATTCCAATAATGGGACTAGATTTCTCTTTTCGATAGGACCAATTTTGACTTTTGAAGCACTCAATTTGGACAAGGGAAAGTGTATTTTTAAATTGAAGCCCACAATACCACATTTGATCAGGTTGACCCTAATAATAAATTATACACCCTTGGAAGTCTATCAATACAAGTGACTTCAAGCTCATTTTAAAATCATTATCAAGTATCTTCTTCTTCTATCTATTCATTGTATTGGTTCATACATTTATGAAGTATGATTTGAGAAGTTAGGTTTGTGTAGGTTTGAAATTGTAGGGCTTGAAGCTCACACATGTGATTAGGGTTTTTGGTTTCTAATTGCAAGGTTAACACATGCATTTTTTGTTATTACGACAGGCACAAAAGCTCATTCACGCAGTTGAATCTTCTCAACCGCACACATAACTCTTCCTCCATGTGGTTGGGATCTAGTGTTTTAGTTTTGCAGTTGACCGAAATTGACCAAAGTTGACCGCAGATTGGGAAAGATAAATCTGATCAGCATTGTTGTTGGGATCATATTTCATATATTGTTTTTTTTATATAATTGGATATTTTTGTATGGCCTCATTGTACTCTCTGTTGAACATTTTATGAAAATGTAATAGAAGAAGAATTACAAAAGGTTTCCCCCCTTGTGGGATTTTTCCTTGGTCATTGACCAAATATGGTGTCTCTTGTTGATTTGTTGATTATCTCTTATTCACAATGGATTATTGTTATATCTTTAGTTACTATTGATTGATGAAAATAATTAATTTCTACTGAAAGATTGCTAATTGGAGAATTGAATTGGGTTAAAGTAATTGAAATAACATAAATCAGTGTAAAATTAACATGGGGTTAAAGCTAAGGTAAAGGACAAGCCCACAGGAGACAAGATTTGAAGAAATAATCTTTGAAAACATTGAAGTAGCTTATATAATGAAGTAAAAAATTCTTCCTATTTCTTCAAGGATAATGAGAAGTTGAGTGACTCATATAACTTTGTTGCTTGGAAGATCAAGTTGGAAATCATAGTTTAGTATAATGATCTCTGAGATTTCATACAAGGAAAAGTACTTGAGCCCCAATAGAATGCTCCCATTACCACCAAGAATAAGTACAAGAAAGGTAAGTTAAAGGCAAAGAAAATTATAGTTGATGGGTTATAAGATCATTTACTTGCATATGTTGGAAATTTGAAAACTTCTATGTATGATAAGATTGTTGGAATGTATGAAGTCAACAATTTAAATGAAATCATGTCCTTGAAAGATCAATTCAATGATATGAATAAAGGAGAGTCTGTGCAATCCTACATTATGATGATATCTCATCTTAGAGATCAATTGCAGAGAGTTGGGGAAACTGTGCATGACAGGGAATTATTGATTGTGACCCTTAGAGGTCTCCCTCTTATTTGGGAAACCTTTATTACTACTATAAGCAATAACAATGTTGTCCCATCATTTGATGAGCTCACTGGAAAGCTCGCTCAAGAAGAACGAAGGATGGTTTCTAGAGGTGGGATACAAAAGTGTGAAGAAGGAGAACCCACTGCATTCATCACTCATAACAAGAAAAAGAAGGGAAAATGAGGTCCATCAAATTCAAGGAAGCATCCTCCTTAAAATTTGAAAGGAAGGAATGAAAGATAAGCATCGAACATTCAATGTTATGATTTTCACAAGAAAGGTCACTATGCTTGAGATTTCCTTGAGAAGAATAATGGTCCACACTACAACGCTGGAAGCAACAATAATAGGTTTAATAATCAAAGAAGAAGAGATGATCAAAGGAATGATCGTAATAGAAGAGGTGATAGAGAAGAAGAGATGCTCCAAGCAATCATGAAGAAGACCACCATCCTCAAATTAAGTCAATAAACATCAGGTATGAAAGTAATGTTGCAAATCAATCTAAATATATTCTTACTTATATGATTTCTAGTTCCTCTCTTACAGATACTTGGGATAGATGGTTGGTTGATAGTGGGGCATCTCATCATTTCTTTGGGTATAAGAAAGTTCTCTCTAATTTGGTGAAGCGAGATTTGTTATAAGTCATTTTCTCACATCCAGTCAAAAGGCCTAAAGATTGAATCAATCAACATCCTTGAACACTTTGTCATAATCCCTTCTTAAAGCCCTAAGGTTCACCTATAGGGAAATATAATGTTCCTAAGACTAGTCACTATGAGACTTTCACCAGATGGGGGAGAAGCAATTGGAACTCAAATGGTATGTGATCGACTTAGAACAAAAGTGATGGGTAGCCACTATGTGGGTGCAGTAACCAACATACCTTGAGTTTAACCTCCTGAAGACACAATGTCACTTCTACCTGATAATATTTTCCATCTAGTTATGAAGGATTTTTTATTTCTCTACTCTATCAACTTATTTTTTAGATATAAATGACAAATAAGTGTTTTTTGGATGCCTAACCCTGGTGCCCTAATTGAAATACTTAACTCTTTTTTGCGCCTCCTATATAGTTTTAATGTTGGTGTTGATGTTGTTGAACCTGCCAACATGTCAGGGCATCTCCCTGGTAAGAAGTCCCAAATAGACCTCAGATTGTTTAGTGTAGGAGTCCTAGTAGTGGGTCTTACGATATCGCTTTGACTATGGTTTCGCATAGAGGCAAGTGAGATTTCCCTGCTGGTAGGAAGGCTGTGCCATATGCAGTAAGTCAAGGAAAGTGCATCAGCGGTTCTAACACATGGAAGGTGAGGTGAATGCGCCCCTTTGAAACCTGTGAAAGCATGGAGTTAAGAAGGGAACACATGAGAAAAGATGAATCACAACATGGAAGGCAAGTAAGCTAGCAATCCAAAGTGATGGTTAAACCAACAACACATTTCAGTAAGATTCATACATACATATAAAGAAAAAAGCTACACATGCATGTGTAAGCAAACATATACATATATCATTTAGAGTAAACAACATAGTTGAAATACAATATGACATATGCATGAAACGTGTTGGCTCTGTTATATTAAGAAGTGAAAGTTCCAGTCATACAATACAGCCATGACCAACCAATAGTTCCGACATCGAAATGTTATAGTTGTTGTCGCCTACTCTTCCAAAGAGATATACTAGTTCTACAGAGTGGAGAAGCCAAGGCTCGTTACAATACTATCTAAGATTTCTCTAGGATACTCCTATTGGAAGCTTTCCTGACCAAAGGCTTATACAATGAGTTATGAGGGAATATTTATAGCAAAGGGTGGGGTGACCTTTGACATTCTCCATTGTGACTGTTCATCTACCCTCATGACTCGTCAACTACTTTGTGACTATTACATTCAACTATCGACACTTGAACTTCCACTCAACAAGTTTTTACATACAATCTCCACATGTATCCATGTGAGACAAAATCGGCTTGAGCAAGCCATGCAAGACATCACTAACACTCGGACCATTGTGGTAAGACCAACTCTTCAACATACTCATGGTGGTCGACTGTGATGAACTAATGCCAAGCTTGGTTTTACATGATGGTGTTTGTGTGCTCAATGGTGACACCCTGGTGAAAGCGAACTCTTACCTGCATCCCATCCAGGTACACTGATATGGCTCCTCCGTCCAAATCGTCTGATAACATGTGCATCATTATCTTGCATGTAGTTAGACCAACAAAATACTGATGCATAGTGTATGTGCTGATATCCAAGTGTGTGTTGGTGAACATGCACATCAATTTGTCAAAATACATGTTCAGCTCCAGTTGGATGTGCTTCTTGTCTCTTCCTTGGTGAGTGTGCCAAATGGGTGGGATCGCATGCTTGCACATAATGGCATCCATGTTGCTGAATTCCCTTGCATTCGATCAACAACACTGCTCACCTAGTCTGCTCTATGCTAGCTATTGGGATGGATCTATAACTTGAACGGGCATGGTTTCATCTATCTGTGCATGTTTCTACCCCTATTGTACTTGTTCCTCTCGTAACTCATTCTCTAGTCCGTGCATCTCATGTTCTTCCTTGAGTTATTGCTTCAGCACATCCAACTCCTTCTTTGTTTCTCTCTTTCCCTTCATGTGATATTCATGTCACGTCGTCACCTCATAGCCTCAATTTCCAAAGCTACTTTCGTCATGAGTGGATATACTTTGAACTTGTAGCTTTTCTCCACCTCTATGTTGTCAACAACCTTCCTCTTGCATTCATCACGTGCGAGTGTGCTTCCTTCTGTTGTTGCCAATGGTGATGCTTGTTTTGATGTCGTTGCCATTCATCTTGATATCCCTGTCCACGAACAACTTGATGTCTTCATAGATAGGCAATTTCATAGACACTTGATTGATTGCATCCTCAGTTGTGCTCTAAACAATGTCATCGACTTTGCTCTCCTTAAAGTCATTGTACATGTGCTTCTGAGAGGCAGACGAACACCTGTGATACCTGGATACATAGAAACACTCATGATGAGAAATTTGTTAGTTGAAAACCAAAACAAACTGAAGGAATGATATGCAACATACCTTTGTGACTATCTGTGAAGATTTTGCAATTTTCACCACCAGGTTGGGAGACTGATTGCCAAAGCCACGTAAGGCACGATTTAGGTTGTTAGGAGGTTGACTGACTATTGGAACTACGCAATGCAAAATCTAGCCTGGCCTACTGAGGACTGAAACTGCGCAATGTGCAATTTCAGTCAGCAGTGACATGCAACCAGCAAACTGCATTGCGCAATTTGTCGGGCCAGTAGGACACTGCATCAAAGAACTGCACAATGCAAGCCTAGAGGTCATTGTTGGGCCAAACTTGTGTAATTTATGGAGGGAAGGTAGAGCCTTCACTTCCGGAAATGCGTAGTGCTAGCCGAGCATGGCACAATCTAGGCCAAGGCAGCCCAGACCGACCAACAACCGACTGAAGACATGAGAAGTTTGAATGCATGATGAGATGAGTGAAAGTAGGATTAAATTATCACAGATGCAAACATCAAGTGTAGGATTCAAAAAATAGGAAAGTATGCATGTCTGTGAATCCAGTCACTGCAATAGTGACCATTCGTGCAAAAAAAAGTGTCATGCATGCGACAATAGTGAGATGCGAACAAAAAATGAAATGATGCTTATACAAGCTAACATACATCAAAACGACATCAAGCACTCACTGAAATCAAGAAGACAACACTCACACGAAGAAAAACACAAAATGTGACAAAAACACAGTGCGAGATGTGAAAAGTGGGCTTAACCCAAAACAACTAAGCTGAATATGCCAACGACTCCTAGATGCAATGTGGAATGTCAGAATTGTAAGGTCGATGTGAGGAATGAGCTCTACAGTGTCTGGTGGATGCGTTTTGATAAAAGCGTTGTCGTGATGCGCATGCCACAAATATAGGAAAAGCGACACATAGCAGGAGGTTTCTGAAATGATCCTTGCATGTAATCTTCAGCTGCTAAACATAGACCTTTGAATCAAGCGACGCCTTTGCATGTTGACTTGGGAGAAGTATTCCATGCATGAAAATCATTTTTTCTCGATCCCGGAGGGAACCGGTCAACCTGAAGGCACACACATCGGTCTATGATCCTAGGATGAAAATCTATGTAGTTTCTGGGATAAGCAGAGATGGTTGTCCCAAAGGGATTGTGCAATTTCTCGGCTAAGCAGTTGTCTTGGGTGAGACCTCACAATTCTCTCAAGGAAGCTTGTCTGACTGTATTGTCAAAATTTCTGAGCCCAACAGGCTACCTGTCTAGATTTGCACAATTTCTACTAGCTGTTGGGCTCACTATACCAGAGGGATTGCGCAATTTCTAGGAGCAGGAGGTAAATGCTTCCCAGAATTACATAATTTCTAGGCTGAGCAACAGTGATGGGATGAATTGTGCAATTTTTGAGGCCAAGAAAGATAGGATGAATTGCACAATTATCGAGCCGAGTTGGGTGTCTATTTGGGTTTGCATAATTTATGGAGGGAAGGTTGGTTCTCTCCAGAATTACGCAATTCCCAGAGGGAGCTGCTCAACCAGCAATTGACACTAAGTCCGGAAATCAGCATGTGAAGGAGGTTGAACAAACTTGCATGCACAGGCTGACAAGACTATGAAATAGTTGAAGATGATGTGCTTGATAGTGCAACATGCTACTAAGGATGGTCCGTAGGGAGGCTCCAAAACGAAGCTAAGGTAAAATTTTGGAGGGTTCTTGTAGTTGCTACAACACTTGGCGACGCACTGGTAGAACACCAGCTCTATGAATGGACCCTATTCATGAAAATCAAGTCTAACACCTCTAGATGTATTGTTCAATTCTCAATTCGTCCTACTTTCCACACTTGCTTTACTATAAGATGTAGCATCTGCCAAGCACTTAGTCATTCAACACACACATTCCAAGCCAAGCCAACACAATTGTTTCGATTGGGGATTGTTAGCGTCCCACCCTAACCCCCTTATCTATGTAATGGGACCACGTCATAGTCAAGAGTCAATAAAGCCCATATTAATAATTGTAAGTGGTTAATCCGTAATTAATAATGGAACCACAGTTAGTTGCAAATGGGTCGTAGTATTAGATAGATGGTATTAGTAATACGCGGTATTGGCCCATGGTATTGCATGTAAGAGTCATATATAAAGGATAGAAACTCCCTATGAGGAGCATCGTGTCTTATTTTGTAATCGAGCTCTGCTCTAATGGAGGTTGCCCCCTCGAAGAGGCAAGTGAACATTACTCTCTGAATAATAAAATCATTGCTATTCTATGTTCTGGGTATCTTTTCTTTGCATATTCTGTGTTTTGGGTCTCTTTTCTTCACATATTCTGTATTTGGGTATCATTTGCAGGTTAAGAGCATAACAAGTGGTATCAGAGCTCTTTCCAGAGCCGGTGGGATCTCCATTTAGTAGCAAATTTTTTTTTGGGCTTGAGACGTGTTCGGGCGTCTTTAAACCACGGGATCTATCGTTGAGCGCATAAATCTATGGATTTGGGGAGGCATGCACGCAGGAAATACAAGAGGTGGTCACGTCTATTGGACTCCCTTGTAACCCCTGTGGGTACCCCTTCGAGTAGTAGCGCATTAGACAGAACCGCGCACATACTGTCTTCCACGTACCCTCTGGGTATATCGGAAGCCCCATAGGCTCCCTGAAAACCTCGCCATAGATAAACCAGCGACCGTCTTGTGGCTACAGTACACCGAGAACAGCACTCGGAGAGATTACTCGCCCGTATGATAGGGTAGTCGGGTGGTACGGCTAAGGGTACAGTCGACCCTCCTTAGTTAGATCCCTGAAACATTGGGCCGAGTACTATTGCCAGACCCTTATGTATATTGCGATCTGTAGCACCTGACACTCCTCAAGACCCTAGTTCCTTTTTAATCATCATCTCTTCCAGATCCACTTGAGCAAAGGAGTGCAGCCGCAGCAGACTTCGGTCCCAATCAGCCCGTTCCAATTTATTAGATTCATCAGATCTACAGAAGCAGTCAGTTCAGCCGTCCAGCGCTACCCGATCCACCATTCAAATCTCTCAGATCGACCAGACCAGAAGCATTGTGAAGGTTTCCTATACCAGGGTATAATTGTCACAGGACTTTTGGCCGCATTGACATTTTGAGGATTTGGCGACTGCAGTATTGATCAAGGAGTAAAACTCCGTTAGGAGTATAAAAAAAAAAAAGAGTCTGAGATCTTCCGGGACGCTTATTGGTGATATAGCCCATTAAAATCAGGACGACGAGTTGAGCATGGTGGTACCATTCAATTAATTGGGAAAATTTTTTGGCGGTCCCAATTTTTCATCAGGACGGTGTATGGTAGCAACTAGAGCTCAAGCGATGGCAAATGAAAGGATGGACAAACTGGAAGAAAATGTGAACGAAATCCAAACTCAGCTTCGCAGACTAGATCTGGAAAGAATGCATAGAGAGCTTAGCAGACTAAGTATCCAGCTACAAAATTTGCAGGCAAAAGGCAAGGAGGATTTTATGTCAAACGGCAAGGAGCAAGCCCACAAGGAGGGGTATAATGGCCATGAAGGCAATTACGGTGAATCTAGCCACTCTCCTCACGTCTGGCACACCCATCCACCACCCAGTCAGCGACCTCCCAAGTTGGATATGCATAAATTTGACGGTTCTCACACGTCTGCATGGCTAGCACAAATGGAGCAGTATTTCAAATTGAATCATATCCTAGATGATGCGACTAAGCTTATGTTGGGGAGCATGTACTTCGACAATGAACGGTGGCAATGGTGGGAATGGTATCAGCGTTGCAATGGATATTTTAGGACTTGGACCCAATTTACCAAAGCTCTTCGAGATCGCTTTGAACAAGAAGACTCTTATTTGGGTCATCTCACTAAGCTCAGACAGACCGGTACAGTAGAGGAATATATTAATTCTTTTGAAAGCTTATCTTTCCGCACTAAGGGTCTCACATATGAGTTCTACACGGAATGTTTTATCAGCGGTCTTAAAGAAGCCATCAGAGCTCAAGCTCTACTTCACCACCCTCTCACGTGGACGGAGGCTTGCCAGGTAGCTCGTAAGGTGGAACGTGCATTAGCAGCCCAATACAGTCGCCCAAATTTCCCCGCTAACGGTCGTCTCCCACAGGCGCAGAACACAACTCAAACACTTAAGGTCCAAAAGGTGTCCCCTGCGGAAATGGCCGAAAGAAGGAAGCAAGGACTATGTTACTACTATGATGAAAAAT
>APFE030693951.1:36697-48770 GCA_000404065.3 Pinus taeda
ATGTAGGAGTCATATATAAAGGATAGAAACTCCCTACGAGGAGCATCGTGTCTTATTTTGTAATCGAGCTCTGCTCTAGTGGAGGTTGCCCCCTCGAAGAGGCAAGTGAACATTACTCTTCGAATAATAAAATCATTGCTATTCTGTGTTCTGGGTATCTTTTCTTCGTATATTCTTTGTTTTGGGTCTCTTTTCTTCGCATATTCTGTATTTGGGTATCATTTGCAGGTTAAGAACATAACAGGGATGAGGATTATATTGGTGCACAACCAGTATAGTTGTCTGAGTTTTAGTTTCATCTCTGGTGTTGCTTCACTGCGAGCAGGCTTAGACAGTACCCTGACATAGTCACGGAGGAACACAAGCATCACTCCACTACTAATGAGCCTAGTCAGTACCCCGGTGGAGTTACTTGCATCACATCTCTATGCAAGAAGCCTTTCTCTTCTTTCTCCTTATTCATTTTTCAATTTTTTCACTTTTTCATTTTTTATTTTCATAATTATGCATAGCACTTATTAATTTCAGAGGCGAAAGAGGGATCCTGACTTATTGAGAGAAGAAGAGGTTGTTCCTTCAAATAAGTAGTTTACATATACCTCTAACGTGCTTGTTAAGTTTTTCCTCTTCACCTTACTCTACTTGACTGACCTGACAAGGATTAACCCAAAAACAACTAACCAAAGTAGGTGATACTAGTTAGTGCGCAAGCATTGTGTTTTCACCAAGGTTCACTTCGAACAATATGTATTTTCCATTGATGTATCATGGACTGAAGACAACAAGTTCTTACATAAGAGAGCGGACAACACATAATCAAATGTTGATAGTTCTACAAGTCCTCTTGTACTTTACTCAACTTGTTTCAAGAGTCACACACGGTCCATGTGACACTAACCTATGGACAATAAAAATCAAACAAATGAAAAAGAAAAGCAAGAAGCGGAAGCAAATGTGAAAGAAAAGTGAGTAAGCAAACAAACACACAAGGAAAGAAGCAAACATGCATGCAAGGAAACAACTCAAAAAGAAAACACTACTCCTACTTCTAAGCTAACAGTGCATGGGCCATCTCACATGAAGTGATACTTCCAATGAAGCCACTGGCACGTTGGTTGACCCATGTCGATGAAGGCATAGTTGGCGAACAACACAGCTTTGTGAACTAGCAGATGTGAAATATACAACATTGAAGATAGACACAGTCCAAGCTTAAAAGCGTCCACAAAACAAAAATGAGTGAAAGTGCATGACATGCACTCTGTGGACTTTCCATGGTGTTCTGCTACACTCCATCGAGATGTTGAGTGTATGCATTCCCTTGACTGTGATATGCAAGCGAATGTGAGAAAGGTAGACCACTTATGTTGTGCAAGTTTGCTTGCTGTGTAAGATTCCTCGAACGAATGATCGATGGGATCATGTAGTTCAAGTGGAGGAAGTGAAATATGAGTGTTAGATTGATCTTCAGTTCATACATATGATGATGAAGAGTCTTTCATGTTGGAACAATTTCTTGATTATAAGTGAAACCAACCTTAGGATAGCAAGGGCCTAACATAACCATCATCTTAAGCTGAAGTGCCTCAACAGTTTGTGGGGTTTCCACTTCCTTGACAGATGGATCATCATAGACCAGTGGCTTAGACATATTAGCAACGAGTCAATCAACATCGTGATCGGATGATGTGGTAAAGAGATCATGACAACCAAGATTAGGAGAGTCAGGATGTTGGTCAGCATCCTCATGATTTGATGAATCACAAAGAGATGAGAAGCAAGAATGTTCATCCTCTCCATTTCCAAGAAAGATAGAAGAAAAATAAAGTGTATGTTCAAATAATGATTGGTCCTATCCATTTTTATATGATGGGTTGACATACGGTGTGTTCTGTGAATGATGAACAATGGGTGCATCTGTGGATGGAGATACACAAGAAAAATCATGGATGGCAGCATCATCATGGATGTTAGGAAAAAATGGAGGAGACACAGACAGACAGGGTTGGTCCTCTATTGTCAGTGGATGTTCAAGCTCCCAGTCATACTTTCCATGATTGACAACGCATGTTTTTTGTGCAACACCAACTCCGTCGATGGCTTGATCCTCGTTCACAACAAGTGTAGAGTCTGGAATGGAAGAACACAAGAAAATGTCATCCAGAGGGTCATTTGAGTACGAAGATGGAGGTTGAGGTACAAAATACATGTGACGACATATGGGACTCATAACCAAGTCTGCGCAAAAATAGGAAGGAACGATGTTGAGAGAACGTGACGGTTCAAAAAATGTGTGTGCATGTTGTCCCACATCACTCTCCAGTGGGGGAGATGTTTGATGGGGGGATGGCAGACAGTCACTTGTGATAGCGATCGTGTCCATCCGTGATGTTGTGGCTCCATCAACGAAGTATGCTGAGCAGGGCTTAAGCTTGAACTTCTTTTTGGGATTAACAACTTTGGTAAGACAATATTCATATTTGTTAATGAGATACTAAAATTTCATCTGACTCTTTGAAGCTTGAAAGCGTAAAACACGGAAGTGCTACCAAAAATCATCACTCAATTCTTGTGGAGCCTTCCATTGCTCTAATATTTTTTCGTCAAGAGGTTCTAGATCAAAATGATGGAAAGCAGATTCAATGAGATCATAAAACTGCTCAAGTGAGTGCACAATGTGAGCCGATAGGTTGCAGCACCACTATAGTGTGGATTCACGAAGTGTGTAGGCAAGCAGCATCCTGACCTCTTCTGCATAGAACTCATTTGCATTCTCAAGGAATGCATAGAATTCTTCTAAGTACTTAGGCCAGGCCACTTCACCTTCATTATCATACATGAATTTAGATAAGAGATCAAAAAACTCCCTCGTGATGTTGTGATGCTCCACATGTGAAACATATCATGGAGGGGTGAGTGTGATAGAATACATGATCGATGTGCAAAGATTCAAAACAGGATGAGAGGACACATATTTTCATCTAGCCCTCCTTTTAGCACCAGAAATGTTGACGGTGTTCGACCTACCAACATGTCAGGGGATCTCCCTGATAAGAAGTCCTAACTAGACCTCAAACCGTTTGGTGTAGGTGTCTCACTAGTGGCTCATACGGTATCCCATTGACCTCAATTTCGTACAGAGCCAAGTAAGATGTCCCTATTAGTAGCAAGGGTGTGACATATGCAGTAAGTCAAGGAAGGTGCATGAGAAATTCTAACACACGGAGGGTGACCTAAGTGCTCCCCTTGGAAATCTGTGAAAGCACGGAGTTAAGAAGGGAACACATGAGAAAATATGCATAACAACATGGAAGGCAAGTAAGATAGCAATCCAAAGTGATGGTTAAACCAAGAACACATTTCAGTAAGATTCATACATACATATACAGAAAAAATCTACACATGCATGCTTATGAAAAAAAACACATATAACATTTAGAGTAAACAAGATAGCTGAAATATAATATGACATATGCATGAAACATACTAGCTCTATTATATTAAGAAGTGAAAGTTCCAGTGATACAATAAAACCATGACTAACCACTAGTTCTAACAACATAACATTACAGTCACTACCACCTACTCCTCCAAAGAGATATACTAACTCTGCACAATGAAGAAGCCAAGGCTCATTACAATATTATGCAAGCTTTCTCTAAGATACTCCTATTGGAAGCTTGGATGACCAAAATCCTATACAATGAGTTATGAGGGACTATTTATAGCAAAGGGTGGGTTGACTCTTGACACTCCCCTTTGTGACGATTCAGCTACCCTCATGATTCTTCAACTACTCTGTGACTTTTCCATTCAACTATCCACACTTGAACTTCCACCTAAAAAGATGTTACATATAATCTACACATGTACCCATGTGAGACAAAATAGGCTTGAGCAAGCCATGCAAGACATCACCAACACTTGGACCATTGTGTTGATACCAACTCTTCGACATCCTCATGATGGTTGATGATGACGAACTGATGCCAAGCTTGGTTGTCCGTGATGGTGTCCGTGCTCTCAATGGTGACATCCTACTAAAAGAGAACTCTTGCCTCCGTTGCATATGGGTACACTGATATGGATCCTCTGTCCAACTCATCTGCTAACATGTGCATTCTTGTCTTGAGTGCGGCTGGACCATCAACCTAATGATGGGCAGTGCCTCTGGTGATCTCGAAGTGTGTGCTAGTGATCATGCACATCAACTTGTCAAAATACATGTTCAGCTCCAAGTAGACTTGTTTTTTGTCTTTGCCTCGGTGAGTGTGCCAAATGGGTGGGATCGTATGTGTGTGCATAATGACATCCATGCTGCTGAGTTCCCTTACAGGTGATCAACAACACTTCTCAACTAGTCTACTCCATGCTAGCTATTGTGATGGATCTATAACTTGTACATGCGCATTTTCATCCATCTGTGCATGTTGCACCCCCTATTGTACCTATTCCTGCCGTAACTCATTCTCTCATCTGTGCAACTCTTGTTCTTCCTTGATTTGCTGCTTCAGCACATGAAAATCCTTCTTTGTTTCTCTCCTTGCCTTCGCGCAATATTCATGTCCCGCCATCACCTCATAGCATCAATATCCAAAGTTGCTTTCGTCATCAGTGGATCTACTTTGAACTTGCACCTTTGCTCCACCTCTATGATATCAACAACCTTCCTCTTGCATTTGTCTGGTGTAGGTGTGATGCCTTCTACTACAACTCATTGTGATGTCGTTGCCATTCATCTGGATATCCTTGTCCATGAACAACTTGATGACTTCATAGATAGGCAAGTTCATAGACACTTGATTGACTGCATCCCCAATTGTGCTTTGAATGGTGTCATCGATTTTTCTCTCCTAGAAGTCATTGTACCTATGCTTCTGAGAGGCAGATGAACACCTATGATACCTGGAGACATAGCAACACTCATGATAAGCAATCTGTCAGTCAAAAACTAAAATAAACTGAAGGAATTACATGCAACATACCTTTGTGACTGTCCGTGAAGATTGCGCAATTTTCACTGGGACACTGGGACAGTAACTGCCAAAACTACACAAGGCATAGTCCAGGCTCTCGAGAGTCTCAGTAACTGCCGGAACTGCGTAATGCATACTCCAACCTGGCCTGCTGATGATTGAAACTGCACAATGCGCAATTTCAGTCAGCAGTGACACGCAACCAGCAAATTGCATTTCGTAGTTTCTATGGCCAACAAAACATTTCCTCCAAGAATTGCACAATGCAAGCCTAGAGGTCAGTGATGGGCCAAAATTTCATAATTTCTAGAGGGAAGGCAGAGCCTTTTCTTTCGGAAATGTGCAGTGTTATCCGGGCAAGGCATGTCCAGGCCAAGGCAACCCATACCACCTGACAAGCGACTGTAAACATGAGAAGTCTGAATGCATGATGTGATGAGTGTAAACAAGAGTGAATGATCATACATGCAAACAACAAATGCATGATTCAGGAAACAAAAAATCATGTATGTGTGTGAAGCGAGTCGCCACAACAACGACCATTCGTGCAAAAACAT
Source organism: Pinus taeda (assembly GCA_000404065.3). Lineage (NCBI taxonomy): Eukaryota > Viridiplantae > Streptophyta > Pinopsida > Pinales > Pinaceae > Pinus > Pinus taeda. The sequence goes on from APFE030693951.1 coordinate 42,231, forward strand.
TGTCATGCATGTGATAGTAGTGATATGTGAATGAAAGCTAAAATGGTGCTCCTACAAGTTAACATACATCAAAATGATAGCAAACAATCACTCAAATCAAGCAGAGAACACTCACATGAAGAGAAATACAAAAAGTGACAGAAATGTAACGCGAGACATGAAAAGTGGGCTTACCCCGAAACAACTGATTTGAATGTGTCGATGACTACTAGATGTAATGTGGGATGTTAGAGTTGCAAGGTCGATGTAAGGAATGAGATATGCAGTGCCCAGTTGAAGAGTTTTGATAAAATCAAGGTTTTGACATGTATGCCACAAATCTAGGAAAAGCGACACTTGGTGGGAGGTTTCTGAAATGATCCTTGCATGTAACCTCCAGCTGTTGAAAAATAGATTCCTAAAGCAAGGGATGCCTTTGTATGTTGCCTTGGGAGAATCAGTCCATGCATGAAAATCAACTTTTTTTGGTCCCGGATAGAATCAGACAACGTGAAGGCACATGCATAGGTCCACAAGACTAGGATGAAAATTTGTGCAGTTTCTAAGTTGAGCAAATATGGTTGTCCCAGAGGGATTGCACAATTTCTCGAAGGAACAAGTGACTGTCTCCTAGGATTGCGCAATTTCTAGGATGAGAAGCTGTCCTGGGTCAAACCTCCCAATTTTCTTAGGGGATCTTGTCTGACTATATTGTGGAATTTATGAGCCCAGCGGTTGCTTGGCTGGATTTGTGCAATTTCTTCTAGTTGCTGGGAAGGTTGTCCTAGAGCGATTACACAATTTCTGTGAGCAATAGGTGACTGCTGCCCAGAATTGCACAATTTCTGGGCTGAGCAGTTGTCCTGGGATGAATTCTACAATTTTTGAGAGGCAAACTGAGAGGAAGAATTACACAATTCTAGATCCCAACTCGGTGTCTAGCTAGGTTTGCACAATTTCTGGAGGGAAGGTTGGTCCTCTCTGGAATTGCACAATTCTGAGAGGGAGTTGCTCAACGAGAAACTGACACTAAGTCAGGAAAGCAACCTATGAAGGAGGTTGAACAAACTTGCATGCACATGCTAATAAGACTCTATGAAACAATTGAAGCTGATGTACTTGACAGTGCAAGGCATGTTGCTCAGGATGGTCTATAGGGAGGCTCCAAAACGAAGCTAAGGAAAAATTTTGGAGGGTGGTTGTAGCCGCTACAACAGTTGGAAACTAATATTATGGGTTGATTTTAAAGGAAATTTGAATTAAGGAGTGATTTTTGTGAAGAGTGATATGTCTGTGAATAATAAGAATATGGAACTGATTAATAAATAAGTATTTGGCATTTAAACAACTATTCCTACACTAAAAATTGCTTACTTTCTCAAATAACACAAAAACTTGACCATGTGAGGGGAGTTAGGACCAAAACAGAATATGATGTTTTTTGTAGATATCAGTCATAAGAGGGAAGTGCACATAACACTCATGGTATTTTACTTTGGAGTGATACCTCTTTATATTGGAAGTGTCTAAACTAGAATTATATGTTTGCTTCGAAACAAAATGTGTACTTCGTTTTTAAAGGGAAAGAAGAAGGAACTCTAGTTAGGGTGGTGTTGGACCACTGATTAAATAAAATTTATGATTATAAGTGAATTTTTTCCCTATTTATATAGTCTGAGGTAAAATTTATTTATTTATTGTTAATTGTGGTTGTTGATTTTGCCGATCGCAGAAAACAAAAGAAAGGAGTTTTAGCTCTAAAACAGGACAAAAGCCACTGCTAGTCAAAATAGACTCAAACTACACAATTTTATATCAATCACATGACTGTTATAAAGATATATGCACATTGTTTCACACTTATTCAAGGAAATATTGCATTGTTGTTTATGAAGTGGCTCTATTTTTGCACATTGGATTTTCACGAACAATTTCACTCTAATTAATGCGAAAAAACCAACAAGATTACATATAGGAGGACATACAAGGTACCTATGAGAAAATGTTAGAATAAAAAAATAAAGTAAGGTTGGAAGTGAGAAAGAAATTAAGATCTAAACCCGGTAGATTCACCATTCCTATTAGTGATTATTTCCTTCAATCATGTACAAAAGGATGAGATAATCACTTTGTTAGATGGTAACATGCAACAAGATCATTGTTAATATAGAAACCATGATACATCCATAATCTATAACACAATATAAATGTACAATTACTTTTTGTAAAACAAATAGACAAATATATTATCTTATAAACAGAACCCAAGAGAAAAGGTAAGAAGTAAGTCCAATCCTCATCAAATCTACTATAAATTCAACTCATTATGTAAAAGGTTACAAGGGGAGCAACTCAATATCTCTTGACGGATGAGCCTTTGACTCTCTCTCTCTTTCTCATTTCTCCTTTCTTCTCCACAAAAATGTTAGCATAACCTTACTTTGGATGTCTCTTTAAATTCATTGGCCTCACACTTCTTTTATAAACTTGAGTGGATAAGCTTTTCTGGGAAACCTTCCATAACCACTTCTGATCATTGTATTGGAAAAACTGGAGCTAGGGTCAATGTTTCCTTGAACAAAAGAGAAAAAACTTAGTATTTGTGACTTGTCCCACCGACTGGAGAGTTTAAAACATGAAAATAATTGTTGTGCGGTTGTTTCGTCGGTATCCATGTGACTGAAGAACATATGCATCTTACCACACAATTAGTGAGAAAGTTGTGTATATGGAGTTCTTTCACCAATGACTACATTCACTAATGTTTGAACCTATTTATAACATGCTATTGTTTTGTGATCATTTGTACAAGAGGTGTATGAAATTTTGGGATAACAATATGCTTAAGAGCGCCTCAACAAATGCTTTACTCTTAATAAGGATAAAACTTTTTGTGTGTTCATATCTCTTACCTCTATTATATACCAATAGATATGGAGGAATTACATCCCAATTATACATGTGGGATAATGTAATTTTACCTCCTTATATAGTAAATGTTAACAAGAGTATTTGACTCCATGGTGGATGTGGGAACTACTTTAAATAATATTATGACTTCAATATGCCTAGGAGCAAGTTTCACTCTCAATTGATTACTCCTAGCAACTCGTTGATCCTAAGTAGAGCTAAGACCAACCCTCTTAAACTGACTAATGTCAAAATAGTTAACATGGATATTAATTATGAACTCATCCCACAATTTATGAAGGAAATAATTGCACCTCCCCATTATTACAAGGAGGTTTATCAAAAACCATAAACGAATTATTCATCTAATTCTCTTTCCATGGATCAAATATGCACCAATCCATGCAAATATGTCTCTTCCTTAGATGAGGGGTTTGGTTAGTTCTTGGTTCAATAAATAACACCACAATCATCTCTTTTTTTATATCCAAAACTGTAGCTTGCCCTTTACTGATACCAATATAGTATAATTCTCCCATATTCGCTTTGTATTTAGTGATAATTTTCAATTGACCATGGGCATGATACTGAAGAAAATAAAGTTTCCATGAGATGTGGCCAATGAGAGTCATGTTGGTTTCCTTATGTGCCTCAGGTCTTTAATCAATACTTTTAATTGATTTTAAATCACTTATAATATGTATTTATGGGTTGGGATTTGCCTCTAGGTTAGTTTTTCCTTGTGGCTTTGTTTTGAGGTTGGTTTCTTGTTTGGGTTTGATGTTTTCATCCATGGTAATCATCTTTAATAAATCTACAATTTGAAAATAAAATTCCCTTCAAATTTTGTATTTTTTGTTTAATTAAAAACAAGGAAATGTGAGACTTGCCTCTGCCCAATGAACCTTTGAACCATTAAATAACTACCAGGAGCATGCATGCCTTCATTCTAAATTGGAAACCTCTCATTGGATGGTATAATCACGATGTTGACTTTCCTTTTTTTTAATAGAGAAAGAAACACACATGTTATATTTTCTAAAGCATGTGTGCATTAAAATAACATGTGCACACTTTTATAAAAATGATGCATGCACGTTCTCTCACCACATCAAAAGCCTAATGTGAGGTTTAACAAGGGCCAGATCTTAGAAAAGGAATGTACTCACATCTATAATAACATGTGCATGCGCGTAAAAAAATTGCTCACATGCTCCCATTGCGCCAGAGTTGGGTAGCATATTTGTTTGCAAAATCAAGTTCAATGAGAAAGAAAGAGTTGATTATGGTAAAACATTTGTGCTATAATTAGAGATATCTTAGGCATGGTAGCTTAGTACTAATGGAAAGTTTATCAAACGGATACATAATGTATAATTATTAAATGAAGATTTACATGTGTAATAGTAAATAGGATATGTGATAAAAGGACATAGAGGTAAAGTGTAAAAATTAGAGAAAGCTTTCAATCTACTTGAGCAAGTTCCCATGGTTTTCATGGTTCATATTTCATAGATAATAGATTCAACATAAGTAGTAATGAGCCCACATTATAAACAAAGGTGAATAAGTAAGCTCAAATATTGAATTTTTGGTTATATGTTGACAATATGATCTTCACAAGAAGTATGTGAGTAGACAAGTTTAAATTAACCATAAAAAGTTAATTTGAAATGAGTGATCTAGGGTTGATGAGATATTTCCCTAGTATTGAAGTCTTCTAAACAAATTCATGAAATTTTGTGTTTCAAGAAAAGTAGGGCATGGATGCACTAAAGATGTTAAGGATGATGAACTGTAAACCAAAATTGATTATAATTGTAATAGGGACAAACCTCAACAAATAGGATACGAGAACAAATGCATAGCCAACTATGTTCAAGGTTAGGTTTGTATCCTCGCATATCTTTGCTAGTAAGCCAATCATTACATATGTTATTAGTTTGATTTCTAGCTCACAAAGTCTCCAAATGACTCAAATTCGCATGTTTGTAAAATAATTCTAAGATATATTGGTCGAACAACAAGACATGGTTTATTATACTCCAACACTCGTGAAGATTTTTTGGTTAAATATACTAACAATGATTTTATAGGTAGTGTTGATGATAGAAAGAATACTATAATATATGTCTTCCATCTTAGTTTAGATGTAATTTCATAAAAATCCAAGAATCATCCCATTGTGACAATCACATCAGTATAAGTTGAATATGTAATAGCAACAAAAACAACTTGTCAAGTAGTTTGTTACATAGAGTATTGGGTGACCTTCAATATGTTGTGACAACTCAACAATAGTTTTTTCAAAGAACCATGTCTATTATCAAATACGAAATAACATTATAATAGAGAGGTTGTGAACAATGAAGAAAATTACTTAGAATCTTGTAAACCAAAATATCAATTGGCTAACATATTAACAAAGTCATTGGCAAGATATATGTTCAAATTTCATAAACAAAATTTAGGTGTTGGAGACACTCAAGCATTTAGATATTATAATTAATGAGGCATGCCACAAACATGCTAAGATATTACTACTCTCACATTAGAAATATAGAGAGTTCTAGAAGAGCCTCTTGAAGTTGAGTTTTAATTAAATTTAGATAATTTTATTAAGAGTTGTCTAAGGAGGCTACAATTTTGCCTAGAAAATACTAGAAATTCTAGCAAGATTTTGACCAAAATCCGTTAGAAATTTTGGGAAATCTTGGGGGGTTTTTAATGGCGTTGAATCCATTTCCACCATCAAAACAACCATTTAGATACTCCTATGGTTAGATTTTTTTGACAAAAAATGGCCACATTCTAGCAAAAAATAACTTTAGAAGCGAAATTGTGGCGTGAGTAGACAATGTCATTTTATTATATAAAGTTCTAAGAAAGTTGAATTTTATAAATTGCCAACTATTAGTAAAAGTAATTCTAGAGAAATCTTGTTTAAATATTTTTACAAAAATTATATCTTTTTATTTTTCTTCTTGAAACTATAAAAACATGTTTTTTTGGTTTTGGCTCCTCTCCAAAACTTTGATCACTCTCGGTTGAATGATGAAGGTAATAATTTGGGTAGCATCACAGATCCCGTTGTATGTTTGCATTGGGCACAACAGGTTTTTGACAAAGAATGGAGGTGGAAGGCTCACAAATGTTTGCGAGAATGGTTGGACGGTCATCGCTTTGCGACAGAGTGTTTTGGTTTTTCTGCGAAACTTCAGATACAAAACCACAAATGGTATATCAGACGGGATAAGAATGGTTTCTGGTTTTTCGTCTTGTGCCTCCGATTCCACTCATCGTGTGACATGTTGCGGCAAGAGGTGAGAGAAAACCGCCCTCATTGGACGGTTAAGCCCCGTGCTTCTCATGTGCCCTATATCCACAATGGTCGTTGGATCGGTATTGAGTACTCAACGGCGCGGATTGGTTTGTGCTTGTTGCTCGAGAGATCCGGACTTGAATTTGTTTAGTGGACTCAACCTATAGCTGTTGTCCGGTTGTTGCTTATAGAGTGGTCCGTTGTGGGTCCCTTTGTGGACCCTCGGTGGGATGCTTGTATTGTGTTAATTATATTGAGTTCTAAATTTGTTTTATTTTTGTGATTGGTGATGATGTTAATAATAGGATTACTATTAATAATTTAAATTT
>APFE030693957.1:0-52642 GCA_000404065.3 Pinus taeda
ATTATTTTCCAATGTCTAACAGATATCGAAATTAAATCGCTTTCCACAAGGGGTATTATGTCACATCAATGTTCTATAAGGCAATGGAAAATTAGAAATATATTTTTAAATTTACGAAAAATTGAAATTGATAACCATTTTCTGAAAACTTTGGTTAAAGCTACATAAATTCCACAAACTAATACAAGGTCAAGGGTGTTTGACCACAAGGCGAATGCTATAGTCCCTAGTGAAGGCAGGGATAATAATGAAGGTGACACACACAAAGACCTTGTGGGGGATCCATATTATATGGTTTCCCATGGTGAGTTTCACCCAAGATTTTACGAAGGTGAGAAATTCAATTATTATGCTAGCTTGATGTCCAATGGATGCCTATAAATGTTAGAGTATGAGTTTCACTATATGACAGCTTGATTGCTCATTTTAGTTAACTTGTTATCATTTGATAATACTAAAATATATATAAATAAAAAGATAAAATTAAATATTGCATTACATTGCCTCTTGAGATTAGAAAAGATAAAATTAGAAATGACAATTGTTTTCCAGTGTCAATTATCAAAGATTTATGACTCACTAAAATGGAAATATGAGAATTTACCAAGAAGACAGTTATGCAACAAGAAGGCAAGAAACTAACTCGTGAAAAAGTAAATGAAAAAATCATGAACTAAGAAGGGGTTGGAATTTGATATACAACATGGGTACTCAGTGTTGAGGGCCAGAACATCATTGTAACATAGTAGAGAAGTATCACTTGATGGATTTGGCACTCTTCACATGGGTTGAAAATCATTTGCACTCTTGTTTAGTCAGCCTAGGTGCTTGATTGGCACATATAGAGACATATATCCATTGTGGGAGACATACCTCACTAGGACCAAGCACATAGGATCTCACCCCAACAATTTCAACTGAGGAAGGATGACAACCTAGGTTCATTATAATTTTATGCTTATGTTTTATGAATTTCATTTTACAGTTTTTTATGTGGTATAATTGTGGTTTGATTTCTATAACCAAATGTTATTTGTAATCTATATGTTGGCATATTCAAATATATGTCATGGTCTAGGGATATATATTTGGTAACTCTGTTTTGGGTAATTTTGATAGACAAAAGAACTTTGCAATATCTTTATTGTCACTGTTCTAGTTCTCCTTGTGGCAGGACATAACAGTGAAATCACTATTTTTTTATGGTTGAATCATGAATCAATGAAAGTCATAAAATTAACCAAAAAAAGGAAAGAATAATACATGTTATTAATAAAAATATACATGTTATTTGAATTTAGTAAAGAATAATATAAATGTAATAAAGTATATAGGCTGTTTATATATTTATATATATATATATATATATATATATAAATATATTATAAAAGTTAGACATTTTATTTTAATTTTTTAACAAATATAATTTCAACTTTTGTTTGATGTTATTAGTCCCTCCCTCGCCAGGGACTATATAATTTGCCTCACGGTCAAAGTGTGTTGACTCTGCATTATTGGTTGTGTTTTGCAATTTAACCAAAGTTTCGGGAAAATGCTTAATATTTCTATTTTTGCTTAAATTCAAAAATAATTTTGTAATTTTTAGCAAATCTTATTTCTAATTTTCAATTGACTCAGGGAGCTTTGATGGGACATAATTCCCCTGGTGGAGGGAATTTTATTTTCAGTATTTTCTAATTCCAGACATTCATTTTAAAATTAAAATAAAACTAATTTTGTGGGTGGCCATTTTGTTAATGAGTGCTTTGACACTGACACAATTATGTTAGTGCTCTGCCCAATGATGTCATAATTGATGCGGTTGCAAGTCCTTGGGGGTTGAGGCTGAACAAATATCCAATTAATATTATTATGTTTCATTGTGCAGAGCTTTTAGTATGCGGAGGATGGGGTATGTGTAGAATAATGGGAGTCCTTTGCATAGGCGGGGGTGCTCTGACAATGTTGCCTAGAAATACTAGTATGATAAGGCATACAAAACATAGTCATGAAATCACTATGTTGTGGGATCTAAATCCAAGACTGCAATATGTATAGGCTCCTTAGAGCCTTCATGAGTTGGTCCCGCCATAGGGGGAATGCCAATGTTTTTCTCGATATGTCTAATCTATGGCCCAAGTCTCTCAAATAGTAATGAATGCACTCCCATGAATGAAGGACATATTCCCAATGCTCTTATCGGTCCACGAACATTCAACCCAATAAGAATTTCATCTTCCAATAAAGATCGATGGTTTGTATGTACTAGTTGAAATGGCCCCTGGTATGCCTCATGTCAGGGATCCAATCAACCTATTCTACTAAGACCTTTATATCTAAGAGAGTGAATACTTGCGTGGATGTTGTGAATACTTCCGCCGGACTAGGCTCGCAGGCCGTGGACTGTTTCCCTCTCTGAGGGTTTTAACCACGTCAAAATACTGGTGTATTGATCTGTGATCTGTTTGTGAGCGGTGTCCTTTTGGTGTTCTGTCTGAGGAACTTACCCTGTAAATTCCTACATGGTATCAGAGCTATTTGAGGGCCACGTCCGTTGGTGATCCAAATCTGAAGCCGGTAGAACTGCATGCGGCTGTCGTTTCCTATATCTACTATTTCTGACTGCTTTCGGGCCGAGAGGACTACTTTGTTGTGTTCGGAGCATTTGTTCCAGTGAGGAACCCCTTTCGTTTCACGCGAAAAGGTTTCCGGTAGCCCTATCTGCGTCATTTTTACGACCTGGAGGTATACAGTGTTTATCTGCAGTTTACTGTTATTTTGTCTCTGGTTATTTTGGTTCCTGTTTATTTAGCTTTTTTATTACCGGATCTATACCTTTCATTTCTGCGTATGCTCTTTGCCCTGCGACTCTGTGCGATCTGGGCAAATCAGAAACAGAAAGGAAGTTTTTTGCTCATGCGTATGCTCTTTTCCCTGCACCTTAGTGTGATCTTGGAAAATCAGAAACATTGAGAAAAATATTTAGTTTCCGGCTAAAGCTAACTTCGAGCCGTAAGGTTCGTTTTCCTTTGCATATTCGTGTTGGGTTTTGTGTTTTTGTTTTGTAGGAAAAAAAAGCTTTCTCAAGGCAAGCACGCAACCCAAGGCCCTCCCCCCCCCCTCTCTCTCTCTCTCTCTCTCTAAGATTTTTTTTATAGCTCAATTGGTTCAAAGCCATTTTAAGAGAGTAGAGGTCTTGGGTTCAAATCTCCATTTTGTGGGGGCGTTTTTTTCATTCCCGCACATTCGCGCACTTTGCCGGCAACTTCAACAATTTTTTTTCAAAAAAGCCATAACTTCTTCATCCGGAAGCCTTTTTCAGAGCCGTTTTTTTAAAACAGCCTAATTTTTCGAGATCTATCCATTGGAACACTTACTTTCAGCATCTTCAGCTTCAATTTTTTTAAATTGGAAAGTCCATGCCAAGTCACTCTTGACAGCACTAACTACTTCCAATTGGGTATCATTACATGGAAAAATATTTACTTAGAAGTAAAGGTTCTCCAGAATAGCCACGGGCCAAGGAGAAGGAAACAAAGATGAAAGACAAGGTGCAAAATGGGAAAATAGACAAGATCAAGCACGTGGTTGATAGGGCGATGTCTATTTCTCCTGATCTTAGATTCCATATTGCAGAACTTGATACTCCTCATGAAGCATTGGAACAAATCACTAAAGTTTTTGGGGTTAAAAATGAAATTAGAGCCCATCAACTTGAAAATGAGTTGCTACATTGGATCCTAATAATTTTTCTTGCATTGAAGATTTCTTGTCCAAATTCAAGACCCTTAGATATCTCTTGGAAGGTGTTAAGGTTAGGAAAGAAGATAGTAACCTTATTTATTCCATCCTTACTAAGTTGGGACCAGCCTACTCTGTATTTGTTTCCACCTTCCATTCTACAAGGGAAGCTTTCATTTGTCAAGGAAAAGACTACAAGGCCCCTTTCTTTGACTCTTTTTGTGATTCTTTAATAAGAGAACAAGAAAAACTCTTACACCTTGGTCTTCTTAATCTTGGAAACTCTTCCAAGAAAGCGTTAGCCGCCCAGCAGCAACCAAATTTAAAGAATCCTAAGAAGTCATATCCTAAAAAGAATGGTCCTAAACCAAACAAGGGTCCTAAGCAAACTCAGTCTCAAAATGAAAGATCATTTCAGCAAAATGATAAGACCAATAAAAACAAATGGAAGAAGACTGATAGACATTGTAACTTTTGTAATCGAGATGGCCACTTAGAATCTAAATGCTTTAAGAAGATGGAAGCCTTGGAAGCCGCAATGAAGAAACATAACATCCATGTGGAGCATTCTTCTACTTCAACTTCAACTTCATCTTCAGGAATGGCACTTTCTGCATGTCGTTGTCAATCATCTCAGTCTGGTTATGCATTAAATGTATCTTCTTCTTCTCATTCTCATGAGTGGCTCATTGATTCTGGAGCCTCTTATCACATGGCCAAAAACAAAGCCATGTTTTCTTCTTTACATGATTGTAACACCAAAAATATATATGTTGGTGATGATAGATCTCTTAATGTTGTAGGGACTGGAACTGTTCATCTAGACAATGGTCAGTTTAATGATGTATTATGTGTTCCAACCTTATCCAGCAACCTTCTATCTGTATATCAGATAACTCATTCAGGTGAAGGTAAAATTGTTGAATTTTCACCTCATGATGTTGTAATCAAGGATCTAAGAGATCCTAAACAGATTCTAGCTACTGGTATTGCTGATGATTCCACAACGTTGTATAAGTTTCACAACTTTGGGTCATCAAATCTTCCCTCAGTATTTGTTGCTCATAATGATGAAGTGAGCAAACTTTGGCATGAGCGATTTGGTCACTTAAACTATCGCTCCTTCAGCATCTATGTAAAGAAAATATGGTGACAGGTCTTCCTATGGTATCTTGCAGAGATGGTGTTTGTTCCGGATTTGTACTCGGAAAACATCATCGGGACAGTTTTGAAAAACGTGCCTCTTGGCACGCCTCAGCCCCTTTACAGCTTGTGCACAGTGATTTATGTGGTCCTCTTCCTGTTGCTTCATTCTCTGGCTGCAAGTATTTCTTAACTTTCATTGATGATTTCTCCAGACGCACTTGGGTATACTTCTTAAAACTCAAGAGCGAAGTATTTAACACATTTTTGGCCTTCAAAGCCTTTGTTGAAAAACAATCTGGACATCAAATTCTTAAGCTAAGAACTGATAATGGTGGAGAATATGTTAAAAACACATTCATCAACTTTTGCACCGAAAATGGAATTCAAATGCAACATACTGTTCCATACACTCCACAACAAAATGGTGTAGCTGAAAGGAAAAATCGCACCTTAAAGGAAATGGCTAATTGTATGCTGCAATCTAAAGGACTCAGTCTTAGTTTTTGGGCCAAAGCAATTAATTGTGCAAATGATATAATAAATCGCACTCCTACTAAGGTTCTAAAGAATATCACTCCAGAAGAAGCTTGGAGTTCCATTAAACCAGATGTAAGTCACTTTCGTATTTTTGGAAGTGAAGCATGGGCCCATATTCCAGATGAAAAGCATAAAGCTTTAGAACCTAAGAGTGAGAAATGTACTTTTGTTGGATAATCTGAAGATGTAAAAGGTTATAGACTTATTCCATTTAAGTCCAAAAATGTTATCATTAGAAGAGATGTAAAATTTGATGAAAATAAATCGGCCTGCGAGCCTAGTCCCGCGGATGTGCCACCTCTTCCTATCTCTTCTACTTTTGAAAACATTTCTTCTTCAGATGATGAAAGTGAGGATGACAATCCTCCCCCACTTTCTCAGGATCCTCAACTTCCAAGATGGGTCCGTGCTACTCAGGATGCAGCAGGTGATCTTGCCGGTGATCCTACAGATCAGCGACGTACACGTTCTCAGTTTGAAAGAGCCTCTTCTTTACTGGCTCAAGCTCCAGTAAATCATGATCCTGACACTTTTGCAGAAGCTTCAGGCCATCCACATTGGGAAGCAGCTATGAATGAAGAATATCATTCATTGTTTGCAAATGATACATGGGATCTTGTTCCTCTACCAAAGGGACGCAAACTTGTTAGATGTAAATGGGTTTACAGAACCAAGTATGGACCAGATGGGAAAGTTGATAAACATAAAGCTCGTCTTGTTGCTAAGGGCTTTTCACAGGTTGAAGGCATTGACTACACTGACACCTTCTCCCCTGTTGCCAAAATGAACTCTATCCGCCTTGTTCTTTCCCTTGCTGCCTCTTTAAAATGGGAAGTCCATCAGATGGATGTTAAATCTGCCTTCTTGCATGGGGACTTGCATGAAGAAATCTATATGGAACAACCCATTGGCTTCATCCAAACAGACTCCAGCCTTGTATGTCGACTTAAGAAATCTCTTTATGGTCTCAAGCAAGCTCCTCGGGCTTGGTATGCCAAAATGGATAACTTTCTTTTAGAATCTGGCTTTTCTAGGTGTCATTCTGACAATACTGTCTACACCAAGAAAGTGGGAAACTCTCTTATCATCCTTGTTCTTTATGTTGATGATCTTATTCTTACTGGTAGTGATCCCAACCTTATAAACCATGTGAAGTCCAGCCTTAAAAAGAAATTTGAAATGACAGACTTAGGACACTAACACTATTTTCTCGGTCTTCAAGTCTTGCAATCCAAGGAGGGTATTTCCCTTTCCCAGTCCAAGTATGCTTGTGATATTCTTCGTCATTTTCACATGGAAGACTGTAAGCCAGCCCCTTCTCCCTTTCAGTCTGGAGTCAAACTTTCAGTCTCTTGTACTTCTCCTGAAGTTGATGCTACCTTATACCGTCAACTTGTAGGAAAACTCTTGTATTTAACCCATACTCGTCCTGACCTTTCCTTTGTTGTTGGCCTTGTTGCTCGTTTTATGCAAAACCCCCCTGAAAGTCATTGGAAAGCAGCTAAAAGAATACTTCGTTATGTTCGAGGTACAGTACAGTTTGGGATTCATTACAGTGCCAAAGCATCTCCTCTATTGGTTGGTTTCACTGATTCCGATTGGGCTGGTGACCCTGATGATCGGAAGTCTACTGCTGGTTATGTGTTCACTCTTGGTTCAGGACCTATTACATGGCCTTGCAAGAAACAGGCTGCCATTTCTCTTTCTTAAGCAGAAGCAGAATATCATGGTGCCGTAGAAGCTAGTAAGGAAGCCTTGTGGCTTCGTCAGATCCTATCAGAGTTTGGTTTTCAGCAACAGCATCCGACTACACTTTGGTGTGATAATCAAAGTGCCATTCAGCTTTGCAAAGATCCAGTTCAGCATCAGCGCAGCAAACACATTGAACTACACATGCACTTCACCAGAAAGCTCATTCATGACCATGTTCTTGAAGTGCAATATTGTTCAACAGATGATCAGGTTGCAGACATCTTCACAAAGGCTCTCACAGAGGCGAAGTTCACTAAACTTCGATATATGCTTGGAGTTCAGGAAGTTGTCACTAAGGGGGGATAGCCTCTAGTGCCTCCTTCCTTCTCCTATTGTGTCATATTTGTAAATCCTTCAATATCCCAAGTGGTTCTTAAGGGGGGATGTTAGGATATTTCGACACATAGGAAATAGTTAAGTTCAACTTGGTCTAGTATAGAGTTAGGTATAGAGTTAGGTAAAGTGTGTTTCTTTACCGTTGTACATTTTGTAACTTACAATCCGACGGTCACGATATGTAGTGATCCGACGGTTCATTCTCTCCTCGGTATTACCGACACTTGATCCGTGGCTTGACACCCCATTGATCCATGAATTCTATTTAAAGCGCATGGAGGGTCATTTGTAGGTTCACCGTGCATGAGAGAAGCTTATGTAAATTTTCATTCTTTTATTAATAAATTGGCTGTAGTAGCCACGTTGGCGCAGGCCGTGGACTATTTCACTCTCTGAGGGTTTTAACCACGTCAAAATACTGGTGTATTGATCTGTGATCTGTTTGTGAGCGGTGTCCTTTTGGTGTTCTGTCTGAGGAACTTACCCTATAAATTCCTACACTGAATCTCATCCTCTTCATCAAATTGTTCCTCCTCCATGACCACGTTCTGGAAAGGAGTCTTAACCCTTTGTTCTTCACTAGCCCCTTTGCCCCTCTGAATGACCTGCAATTGTTCATTATCTCTTCTGAATGGATTTGTAGTTCTAGGAGCAAATGTATTAGGAAGCCTTGCTTTCCCAAAATTCTGCTCAACCTTTAGTTTAGATATTTCAGCAGCCAATGACTCAATCATTTTAGTCATTTTATCTAATTTTGGCTCTGAAGATGAGGCAGAGGAAGAGGAAGCCTCACCACTCTGCCTCCTTCTATCAGCATGACCTTTGAGTTTCTCTGCAGCCATGATATTGGATTCCACCTCTAGGGCTGCATCTTGCATTTTAGCTAGAGTGGCACATCTTCTTTCTCTTAGTAGTAGGCAGAAATCAGAGTTAAAAGCATTGGCATAGGTGAGATTAGTAGCGGTGGGGGTAGGATTTACTTCAGCTGGTATCTTGCTATACATACGATTGAATCTTTTATTATAGTCAGATAATGATTCCCCATTTTCCCTCTTGAGGTTGCCAAACTCAGTATGCTAATATAGTAGGTCTTTCTTATCTCCCTAATGCTTCAAAAACGCATCATCCAATGCTTCAATGTATGCTATAGACCTAGGGGTCAACTCTTTGAACCACTTTATAGCCTCTCCATCAAGACTCTGGACAAACACCCTCATCCACACATCATCTTCACTGATATCTAGGTTATCAGCGTAGCTATAAAAAGACTCAAGGTGTTCTTCAGCTCTTACTCCCTCTGTACCAGTGAATTTAGGCATGTACTTCTGATACTCTCCTGCAGGCATGGCATTCAAAGGAATAGGCAAGACCAAGGGTCCATACCTAGCAGCTATGATTCTTTCCATTTTGGTAGGTGCTTGTGGGCTTGCCATGACTGGGGTAGATGGAAGAGTACTGGTCGTTTGGATGACAGAAGGTTGGGAAATGAATGATAGGGCTGAAGATGGACTATAGGGGAGGTTTTCTTTGGACTGAGATCCAAAGGGGAACTTATAGAACAAGGATCTTTATGAATCTATGGAAATATTTCTTCACTAATAGTGCTAGGCTCTATATCTTCAAGATATAAATGCTCAGTTACAATCCTTTCTTGTAGAGATACATAAGATTGTTTAGGCTTACCTGATCCTGATGCTCCTTTCTGTGATGTTTTTCTTTGCTTGACAATCTTCTCAGGGCCAGGCACTAGGTTAGCTAGCGATTTCTGAGGATTTCTCCGAGTATGCCTCACAAACTGAGCCAAAACTGTGATGTGGAGTCGCTAAAGGTTGGTTCTCCAGTAGAGTCGCCAGATAGATGATTACAACCATAAATGTGTCCAAACTTTGTCTATCATCAAAGCTGGATTTGTGTCGTTCTCCCAGGGAAGCTGAGCTTCAATCTCATCTCCTCGACAATGGTGCCAATTATGTTATCACTCCAAGAAACTCTCCTAGGTTGTAGCTCGGAGATGCGTTGTAACATATAAATTCCACTTATTGTTGCAATGGATGAATGGAAAGAATGATGCTTGTCCAAGCCAGATAACCACTTCTACTTTGTTTCACTCCAGACATGTGTGAACACCCCCAGACTACAAGGCTTTAGACCACCAACTACTCACAGTTTAGAGATTGGGTGAATATGGAGAAAACTAACCACACTAGCAGATGCACAAGACCATGTGATGGCCGACTACAACCAGTAAAGAAGCCTGTAAATCTAATCAAATAATGCACAGACATGATGACAGCTCTCTGGCACTAGATAGAAAGAAACCTGGATAACCTATTCAATGATACATTCAACAATCTAGCACATAGATAGGATGAAAACTTTCTAGCGCTAAACCTTAAAGATCAAGAATACAACATATCAGGCACAACTTAGAACAGAGAGAAAATGGAAAGTGGGAAATTAACAACAAAAGAAGCTTATATTAGCTAAAAATGAAGACAAGACGCCGCAAGTGGAAAAATATCCATAGTGTCCAGAAGTTGAACCTTACATCAAAACATCAACCATCAACCCTGATTACATCTTTCTTCTGGGTATTTATAGATATTACATTACAAGGACTCTTAGCCATTTAGGTATGGAGGGGTCATAATTGACCACCAACTACGTTTAACTGCCTGATGGAGTCTCTGACTATGTTTGCTTGATGTAGTGGGTGAATTCAATCCTTTCAGGTGTTGTGTTGTCCTCATATGCAGTTGGAGTGCTCGTCCAGTGAAGTTCCATAACAGATAAATTCAGTTACAGGGTCGTGCCTGTCCTTTTATCCTCTAGCCATGCTTTCTGTTAAATGTAGTTGTTGAGGCTTTACTATTACTAGTACTGGCAGGCTGGTCGCCTTCTTCCTTCGAACAAACGGAGTGGTCAAAGGATGTGGAGTGCATGGGTGAACGAACGGTTGAGATGATAGGGAAGGATGACCCGGATAGGGAGAATAGACGACGGAGATGGCTCGTCGGAGTCTATCGGACGAGGTGGGAGTGGGTGGATTTTGGGCCGTTGGATCGACAGTGGATTGATCAAACGGTGATCAAGCAGTGGAGCTGTGCGGTGGTTATCAGGCGGGGCAAATAGGTCAGGCGGTAAATGGTATTGATCGCACTGCCTTCGGGCATAAAGCGGTAAAAGGGCGGGGGCATGTGATACCATTCAGTGATTGACACGTAGCGGCAGATGAGAGAGAAAAACCGCTCTCATTGCGTGCTAACGTTCGATTGGGTTACAGGCGTGGGGGAAGCGAAGGTCGTCGGATTGGGCAGAGATCGATCTAATGGTGGGGAATGGTCGAACAAGTTACTTTGTTGGGCGCGATGTGGGTCGTTAGATCGGCAGATAGTGATCAACTACTGAGATGAGGCGATAGGTTGTAAAAGGCACAAAGTCATATGGCTGGGGTTTTATGGCAGGTTTAGACTTTTGCACTTAGGGCTTAAAGTAAAAGGGGTTTTGTTGGGTTTAGAGGAAAAACAAAGGGAATGGAGATGAAGGGATAATGAGCAGGGTAAAGGAAGAAATGAGAAAATGACCAATGTGAGCTTTCTTTTGAGTACAACCAAGCAGACCAAGCTTGTCTCTGACCTTGAAAAATCAGCGTTGTATAGCAGAGCTAACATAACCATTGAACTATCCAATGACCATTTGATGGAGAAACTTCTTCCAATATATCGCCACAATAGAATCACTGCTCCAATTAGCAAACACCCATTTTTTGAAGGCCACCCCTGCTCTACTATATTCAGACCTCGATTTCATTCATTTTCAAATTGGATCCAACACACTATCTCAACAAGACTCGCTCTGCAATATCAAACCCTAGAAGCAGGACAATCTTTGCAAATCATAATCAAAACACCACAAACAACATTCTCTCTACTCTGGCAAAATAGTGGCTCCAATACATACATCAAATCTGCAACAACATAACCATTCAGCAGCATAAGCACATCTCATACTCAAACATAACATCAAATCCTCAATACATATGCAGCATAAAAACAATACAAAATCCTTCCATATGCACCAGCAACCCTGCAAAATAAATAGATCAGACTCACAATCCTGGAGCTACACCAAGCTCTCCATCTCTACCATCAAGCTCAGAAACTCTGCTACAACAACCACATATTTGATCTACAAAACTGTTGTATGCTTCAGTACTATGCTATATGCTTCATATCTTCTCACTACACTGCCATTTGTACTGATGCACTAAAGTATTTCTACTCTCTAGTGTATCTAAAGCATTCCTCCTCTTCTACGGCTCTCTAACTCACACACTCACTCAACAAACCATAACTCAGATCCAAAATGGAGTATATGTAATATGTTGGGAAAATTTCACTTTTGTACTGGGGCCAAAGGTGCATAAAATTGACAAAAAGCATCCATAATCATCATTACTTGTGCACTAAAGGTGTTCACACCCATTGGAGGACTTAACCAATTTTGACCTTATTTCATTAATTTAGAAGCTTCCACGAACATCCAAGTCAAAATTCACTGGATGTACTCAACGAATATGGAGAAATTTTTGTGTAGAGACTCCATCACATGCACAGAACTATCAAATCTCAACTAGAAGCCTCCCATTCACATGCACATGCCTTTCTCCCAATGGCCAGAAGCCTCCAGCCACACAGACAAACCTTCCTCCCAATGACCAGGGCAGAGTATAGGAGAAAACCATAAGCATTCATCTCATGACCTCTTCCACCTACTTGCACATCAATACCAGAAATTGTATGCACCTCCAAACCTATGCTAAGCTCTCTGACACCTCTAATTGTGAGCTAAACATGTCTACCAAGAGCCACTACCAAGTTGACCTAAAAGCCAACAAACAGGGTTGACACAAATACCAAAACGTCATCTACTCTCCTTTGACACCTACACAAGATGAAACACACATGCACAAGTTTGTAGCACCTATCCAACGACCTCATGATCCCAAAACACGACTACAACAATTCATGAGCATTGGTCGAACATGAAGACCTAATCTACCAAGCTCATCAACATGAAGCACAAACATCACTAGCACCTGATAAACCATCATCATCACATGTAGATTTGTATACAAACCATATCAAGGCCACCATCCTACACCAATGCCAACATCATACCATCACGAAGTTGACATCAATGCACCATCTAGATCATCACAAGTTATCGCATGCTTGACATCAATGCCAACACAACCAGCTCAATACCAAACATAACTAGCTACAACCAATCAAGCATATGCATGACTAAACATATGCAACACATGGTATCAAGCTACAAGGATGAAATCAATGCCAACACAAGATAGTTGCAACCATGAACATAATGCCAACACAAGCTAGTTGTAACCATGAATACAATGCCAATACAAGCTAGTTGCAACCATGAACACAATGCCAACACGATCTAGCTACAACCATGAAATCCATAATGCTAACATGACAAGGAGACAAAATAAAGTAAAAGGCAAGAAATAATATTTATATTTTGTTATTAGATTCTCTCACATGTGTGATACTAGGGTTTCTGGGTGATTGCAACAAGCGGAAAATTACAAGTCCAAACTGTAGGTGTAAAATAAAGGGCTGAAATTTTGATTTGACTAGAAATTTTGAAGTTTGACTTTCGTTGACCTTGTTGACTAGAGCTTGTTTGAGGAAGGAATTCTTGGAGGGATGACTTGGTGCTTATAGGAGGTCTTGGTTTTGGTCATTGGGTCTTGTATTTCTCATTTGATCTAATTCTATAAGAAGAGAATATATTTTGCATCCATTGTGTTTTATGATATTCATGGTTTATGCTCTTTATAATTGTTTGATGAAAATAATCTAATAAATAATAACAAGAAGATAACATAAGTTCACAATCTATTATTAAGGATAGGATAATTGTGTTAATAATTACTATTCTAGATTCTCGAACATGGTTTCAGAGCTAAGGTGAAGAAGAAGAAGGCAGCTTGAAGATCACTCTTGTTGGCACAAGAAGAAGACTTTCATCAAAGATACTAATAAGGAAATCATTTGCAAGAAGGACACAAAGAAAGACTCTAAGAATAATTTAAGGAGGAACATAAGAGAAGGATACAATGAAGGCTACCAAAAAGAGGAATCATAACTAATATCTTGAAGGAAGGAAGGTAACTACATCAAGCTCTCATTAAAGGCCTCATCATATTAAGTAGAACATCCATATTTCTCTCTTGAAGGCTCTTTAATATTGAAGGACATCTTTGAATTCTATTGAAGGTCTTGAAAGCACCAAGATAGTTGAAGGCATCATCTAGAAGGACACTTATTTATAAGTAAGTACCATATTGTTCTCCATGTATCAGTCTACAAATCAAATGAATTTATTTTGCAAGGAAAGCAACAAGCTCGTTGGATCAACAAACTTTCTAGTATGGAAGATAAGGATTGATTTGGTGCTTGCGGAAAATGAATTCATGGAATATGTTCTTGGAGAAACTAATTAACCAAAAAAAGAGAAGACTCAAGGATTAGTAAGATACAAGAAGGGATAAGTGAGGGAACAAAGGATTCTTATTGAATCTATAAAGAATCATCTCATTCCCTTTGTTTTTTATTTGAGCACATTATGATAAGTTGGTAAAATTGTACTCTATAAGTACATCAGGTCAGAAAATATCTTTGAGGAATGAACTATATGAAATAAGGATGTAAAAGAATGAAGATATTTCCACATATCTTATGGAGGTGTCATAATTTAGGGACTATTTGCAAGGGTTTGGGGAAGTCATCTCTAATTCAAATATGATCACTTTTGTACTAAATGCTTTTCCACTCGAATGGAGCAGTTTTGCAACTAATATATACTCAAGAAAAGATACTAGTCCCTTTGATCAACTATGGGCTCAATGTATCTTGGAAGAAAAAAGGATAAAGGAAAAGGATGACACTAAATAAAATGAAAAATCAACAACTTTTGTTATAAAATCCAAGAAGAAGAAAGGGAAGTTTGGAAATTCCAAAGGAAAACTATAGATGTCCAAGATACAATTCTTTAGATGCAATGTGTATGGATATTTTAAGAGGGATTTTCCAAACAAGAAAAGCATCAAAATGAAGGAAATAAGTAGAGATCACATGGCTAAATAAAAGGAATAACTTGAGAAGAAGTCGAAAGGTAAATATCCCAAGGATCTATACTATTAAAGGTAACTCCATCTTTATCAGGTCCATTTGCAATTTTCGTTTCTTTTAATAGAAAGTAGAAGTTATAGTAGCATGCACCGTTGCATTCTCTAGAAAGAGTCTTTGTTTTTGTGAAACACGGTACCATAAAAGGAAGCATATGATAGTAGAGGAATTAGATTCTACATGATCAAATTATTTTGGAAGAAATCATCTAGCTAACAAGAATG
Source organism: Pinus taeda (assembly GCA_000404065.3). NCBI lineage: Eukaryota > Viridiplantae > Streptophyta > Pinopsida > Pinales > Pinaceae > Pinus > Pinus taeda. The sequence continues at coordinate 14,957 of APFE030693957.1, forward strand.
AGAAGATTTGGACCATCTTTCACATCATAATGCATCCAAGCATTTTCTAACATAATGTTAGAGGTACTCATCTTGCAGAAAGGATCACTATGATCCTCCAATAAGAACCATGATCTAGGGAAGGATATTTAATATTTTAAAGAAGAATTGTGACTCGACTAAGTATATTTCACTTAGTGTAAATTAATAGTCTTGAAGTATGAAGGCATGTAGATGTTCAAGTTGTGGTTTGAAAGGAAGAATTAAAGTCTTTCTCCTATTAGGTAGGGAAACTTATCTTTGACAAGGATAATACGCAATCTCATTCAATAAAGGATGTCTAGATGATTATATAAGGTATGCATAACTCTTCTCTAGAAGGTAGAATTCATGTCTACAATAATCTTGAAGAAAGAGTTGGTCATATGAATGTACTCAGTAACATGAGCATGAAAGGACTTCCATGTGGTCAATGCTTGGAAGGAGTAGTTTGGTATACCTTGAAATGGATAAAGGTAAAGAAGTTTACACAAGATGGCATGACTTAAGAAATAATGATATTGATCAACGTAACATATGGTTTCCTGAAGAAAGAAAAGGAGTTGACAATGAAAACTCCAAGGAAGAAGATATTGTAGCTTGTTGATTAGTTCATTCGATGGGCACTTTGATTAAAAGTGAAAGCATGGAGAAGAATTCTTGTACAATATTGCAATAAACCATGCAGAAAGATGTTGATCTCAAATATAAAAGTAACAAGAATCTGATATCTTGACAAAAGGCCATCATGTTGAGGTAATTATGATATTGAGATTTTGATATTGATTATCTGGTTGGTATATTTTTTTATTACCTGGAAGAATGATGTAGAAACACATGATGGTAATTGAGGCAAGTGAATCTACAACTACTTATTTTAAACTCAATTCAATGAATGCATGGATTGAGTGGATGGATTTGGTAATCCTTGGAGGATTATGTTGCGAATGTGTCTAAATCATCTTGGGATAGAAAGGTAAAATTACAAAAGGATAACTAGATGTTTATTTTCGATGATAATGAAGATCACTTTCATGATTAGAAGGAGCTATGTCTAGCTTTGTTTTGATTGGCTCAATGAAATTCCTTTATTGATGATGACTAGAGGAAAGTGATATTAAAGGTTGATGGCCTGAACCCGATCACAAATTGAAGAAAAGGTTTAGCTCCATTAGATCCAGAAAGATAAAAGATCAATATGATGATATGCAAAGGGGAGGAGGAGCCATGTAGCTAATACTTAAAGATCTTCATAAAGAACTAGTATTTGATGTATTGAAAAAGAGACGTGGTTATATCTTCCCAATTGAAAGGAAGTAAGGAATCTCCTCTATCGTTGAGAGGGAGTAATAAGTCTCCCTAAAATTTTTGAGAAGGTGCTAACATATATTCCCTTATCAAGAGGGAATGAGGATCTCCTCTCTGGTTGAGAGGGAGTTATGTTAATACATCATATTCTCCGTGTGTCATGCATAGACTAGGGCTAACAATCATAAGACTAGTGATGACACTAGGAAGGACAATGGAGGATTGGATAAGAATCTAGGATTTCATTGAGGATAGAGAATCCAAGATGGGAAGTATATCGACACTCTTTGAGGATTGGACAGGTATCCAAGACAAGAGTGGTCGAAGAGGACTAATATTCTTTGAGGATTGGAAATCCAAGATAAGAATAGTCCTAAAAGGACATACCTGGTGAACATCCAGATGGAGTATATTCCTTAAGAGTAGTGTGGTGTCTCACGTAAATCCTCCCAACATTATGCTCTGATATAAATAAAGCTTGTTACTTAAAAGGCCTTGCTATGATGAAAATGTTGGTTATATGTTGATTCTTGAGAATGGCTTATCAATATGACTCTTCTTATGAGAATATTTCACTTTGAGACAGTCCTTGTATCAGTTGTACAATTATGAATACCCCCCTAGTTAAGAGGGAGTGTTGGAAAATGTAACTAGTTTCAGTCTTCATAATTGTCATTATACTCATGTCATTATGTATATCTTATGTAACAAGAAAAAGAACAAAGAAAAATATTATTTTCAAGCATAGGTTTCATGCTCCATTTGATTGGTCAACTAGGTAAAGCATACATTTTATGCTTCTAAAGTTTTTCATTTCAAAAGAATATTTGTCATGAGTCAAGAGAGTCATTATCATTTGTATAAGACCCATTTGGGAAAGATGTAACATGTAAAATATATTATTTTTGTGTCTAGAAATTAATTTGTAACCTCCAAGACCAAGTCAGACCTGCTAGTGAAAATTCAGCCTACGAGAGGCCTATTCGACCTCATGAAAAGGGTATATAAAGTAAGGGAGTTCGACTATTTGAACACAATTCAGAAGTTTTATCTTAAGCAAGAAGAAGGAAGCAATAAGAGCGAAGGGCAAGGAGACAAGAGAAAGTAAAATGAAAGAAAGAATATATATGTTTTATGCTTAGGTTCTCTCGCACATGTGAGACTATGGTTTCTAGGTGACTGCAACAAGCAAAAAATTGCAAGTCCAAATTGTAAGTCTGAAATAAAGGGTTGAAACCCTGATTTGAACAGAAATTTTGATTTTTAACTTTCATTGACCTTGTTGATTAGAGCTTGTTTGAGGAAGGAATTCTTGGAGGGTTGACTTGGTGCTTGAAGGACTTGGCTTTGGTATTTTGGTCTTGGACTTCTCATTTGATCTAATTCTATAAGAAGAGAATATATTATTTCTAGGTTTTCCCCTTTGGAGGGGTTTTTTCCCTGGCTTGGAGCCTGTATTTTATGTTCGTTGTCTTTTATGCTCTTCATGTTTAATGATCATGATAATTGTTTGATGAAAAGAATATAATGAAATATAACAAGATTATAGCATAAGTTCACAGGCAATTACCAAGGATAAGAGAATTGTGTTAATAATTGCCATACTAGATTCTCCAACAATTTCAGCCCTTATCTAAGAAAAAGGAGGAATCCTAAATAAAGGATTGAGTGTTTCCCACCAAAGAACTAAGATTTATAGCCATGAAATTCGCCAAATTATATGTAGGGTAATCAATTATTTTAACAATGGCTCTTGAAAACAACCCCATCTTTATGAGGTTTTGAAAGACCACAAACCCTAGGAACAATGGGGCAGTTTGGCTTCAACTTGTGTTTTCTATTGGTGTCGATATTTGAATTATTAATGGATTTCTTAAAATCATTAATGACTTTATTTATTGGATTTTTTCTAGTTCCATATAACTATCCTAAGTACATAATTATCCTCCATTCTTGTAAAGTAATCCCTTTTTTTCAAAATTACAAAAATGTTTTGAGAACTACAATGTTAGCATATATTTTAATGTTTTGGGATCCCAAAGTTATTTGTTGGTGAGATTTCTTTTGGGTGGCTTTACTATTCTTAAAAACATCATACACTCTTGTTTGACCTCTTGAATTTATTAGAAGGCTTTTAATTCCCTAAATGTTAGACACTTTGTTCAAAGGCAAATTACTTTGGGGCAATAGTGCGCCAAGCCCTTTTCTAAATTTTCTGTGGTAGATTCATCTAACCTGTAATCAAATAACTAACCAGCAACATATTTGTTGATCTAGGTTGCTTTGATTTTCAACTTGAATATCTTCCACATTATTTTCAATACTTCCTCAACCATCAAGATTTTGTAATTTACCACTATTGTCATGAACATGGATATTTTCATTACCAAATACTCTATTTTGGTGACCTTCATCTCCTAAAATTTCTGAATTTTCATATTTCTTCTTTCACTATTCTCATCATTTCCACTACGTTGAAAAATACCTTGATTTGATAATCATCTTCCTATGTGGAAAATTGGAAAAGGAAGTCTCATTTATGTTGTCCTCACTAATCATTTTTGGGGAATCATCTTCGTTGTTTTCTTCACGTTGAGCACTACTTTGGGTCTAACAACAACTATTTTTGGTGCTTCCCTCACCTAACAACCATCTTGAGTTTCATTTCCATAGTTGACCTCACTTTGATAACATATATTATGGGTTCTAATTCTAGTAACAATGTATATATTTCTTTCTGATTGTGAACCTTGTTATGATGGTTTAGAAGTCGACCAACTGCACCATGTTCATGGAAATGTGCAGTCCCTTGGAATATGATTTGGAGCAAGTTGTTTTGACTTTATAATGGATTTGGACCAAGTGGGAGAATTTCTTTCATGATGTTCCATGGATTTTTTTATTTACTCTCTACTTTGATAATTTCACATACACCAATACATAAATCACATCAATCTTGTTTTCCATGTTTAAATAACTTCCTCCATATATGGTCTACAACAAAGTGACTTTCTAGATTACCAAGCGAATCTAAGACAAGCTCATTCGTTTTGAACTACTTCATTCTTATTTGTATGTAAAGTGTGTGAGATCCTTGCAAACTTGCACTCACCTCATTACCCTAATTTGTTTCATGAAGATAACATTTGGGTTTCTCCTGAGATTTAAGCACAACCTCTCAAGGAGGCAATTATCTCATGACTAAGATTTCCATACAAGTATGACAATCTGAGACTACACTCAAGTTTTGTTTGGGCATTATTTGAGTAAATCACATTTAGGAATGTGGAGTTGACATTTCGAGAAATACTAGCTTGGCCTATCTAGCTCACCAAGTCAATCCCCCTCATGTTTGACTTACTAACCCAAGGCAAACCCACAAGTATAAATTAGTGGAATCTTCTTTGAAATCGAGCTAACTCGGCTCAATTTCATCATAATTCCCAAAGGTGAATCTAAGTGAACTTGATTGAGTCTAGTAATAATAAAATGAAACTTTAATTATCATGTATTTTATAGGGGCACATACATGCAATAGGATTTTATACATGCTGGAAGTCACCAAGTCAATCCACTTTTCGTTTAACTTGCTAACTTGAGTAAAACCTATAAGTATAACTTAGTGTAGTCTTCATTGGAATCAAACTAACATAGATCAATTTCCTCATCATGCCCAATGGTGAAGCTATGTCATCTTGACTGAGTCTAGTACTAGTGAAATGAACCTTTAATTATCGTATATTTTATAGGGACACATACATGCAATATAATTTTATAGGTGTTGGAAATCACCAAGTAATAAATCACCAACTAAAATTTGATTTGGTGTTCACTGCATTAAAGCTAAGTTATCATATTAAGGTTATCAAAAACTTCATTTCTACATAAGACACTTCGAACATAAACAACACTACAAAACTTTCATTGAGAACTTAACAAAGAAAGAATTTTACAAGAAGTTCAAATAAAAGATAACTTGTTAGCTAAGTTATCTAACACATTAACTCCCTCCCCCCCCACCCCCCTCAACCTCACAAATTCTTCATGTTGAACGTAACACAACCATGACATGTGTTAGACACATGTCCACCATAAAGTCCCCCCCATGCAGTTTATAACTTGGTTCTACCATGATTTTTCACTCATTCCTTCATTTTTTTAGAATTGTGGGTGCATTTGGAGTGAGAGTAAGGAAAATAAATGATTTTTTGTGGAGATTGTGAAAATAAGTGGATATTCCATCCAAATTTTATTTTTTCTACAACAATTTGTTTTTCTTACAATGGTCTATTTTTTCTTCATGTCATTAGCAATCATGGCTCAAACAAGGGCATCTAGAAAAGGGAAAAAGAAGGGTGGAATTCCCCCATTGATAATGAACCCCATCCAATTTCATCAAGGTCTGCAAGTATTCTCATCTATTGGAAGTGGGTTTGCAACAACAACTTCAAATATAGAAAGAAATATTCTTTTAGCATAACTACAAGCTCAATAATAGAAATATCCCTTGTGGAAATATGTCAAAACACATCAAGGGCCTAGGAGAAAGTTAAAGTGGGGGAAAAAATGGTCTTTGGACATGCACTTTTTGCAACCACTGATTCAAGAGAACCTACTTCCAAGTGAAAGGGAATTTGTTGGAAACATCTTATGGACTCCGAACATGTCCGAGAGAAAACACATCTAAACAAAAGGAACTAAAAAATAGGTTAATGTTGATGTCGCAATGGTGTTCGCATCATATAAGAAAACTAATGAGGATCATCTTCCAGTTTTGATGAAAACCAATCGTCCATTTGGGAGTTCCAGTGGGGGTATAGTTCAAGAAAGAAAAAAGATGGAACTCAATCCAATGGACAAGATATTTCTATAATAGAGGCAAGAAGAGGTTTATAATATGAATGGATTCCTTTCTATCTCAAATTCATTGTATTCAATGTTGCATGATCACTTGTATTTATTGAGATGAGTGAATCATTTGGGAGTTCTAGTAGGAGTGTGATTTTGTAACAAACAAAGTTTGTTTATGCTCTAATACCAATGTAACGAATAGAATTCGTATACTATTTAAGTAATAAAAAATAATTGGAATATGAAGATGTTTCACATTGAGGATATATATATATATATATATATATATATATATATATATATATATTACAAATGATAGCCCACTTATATACCTAGGCAGGTGCCCCTTCATGAATGGTCATGTCCTTAAAGACGTGTCTCTTCTATATTAATCATCATTATTATTATTATTATTGTTTTTATTTAAATTATATTCATCATATTTTCTTCCTCTTTAAAGAGCTTTTTCCTCAAAGCTTATTGTTGACAAGGTGTGTCATCTATCCTTTGTCTTGTAATTTATTCGCATCTTTTAGAAATCTTTGAGTTGTCATCTTTGATGATACAAGATGATAGGATCATTTAATTGATAAACAAAATTGTTGAACTGAGAAGGGATTTGACCATCCTAAATCAATCTTTTGTGGAACTTTGCAATTACTTGATATTTGGGATAAATTGTTATCGTAAGACTAGATTGTGTTGACATCATTATTCTTCGAAACCTAAGTATGTTCTTTCTATTACAAGTGATACGGATGTGCACACTGATTGAGATGTTTCCTCTTGTGGTTTGGATGTCAATAAGGACTTCTTATGATTTGAATTTCCCAGTGTGGGGAAATTTCCTAATTTTCTTCAAGTATTGATGTTGATGAGTTGGTTACAAAATCTCCACTTGGAATTTTTATCGTCTAAACTGCAACATCTGAGTATTTTTTTCCTTCACCTATTTTGTCATCTTCTTGAGTTGTAATATTGATTGGGTCAATATATGTTCCCTTTTCTTCAATTTGGACCGTTACTTCTAAAGACTCTGATACTTCTTTCATGATAAGTTATTTTAATTTGTTTTTCATTGATTTCTTATCATTTTTAAGTTTCTTAATTTGAGTGAGTAGACATTGATTATGATTTATGAGACTTAAGAGTTCTTTAGTTTCTCATTCATTAACCTTATTTTTAGTGTTTTAATATTCAAGCTTTTCATTTTTTAGATCTCACTTGTTATAAAAACCTTTGATTAAGGGATTTTAAGTGTTTTTTTATTCTTCCTTCTCTGATAGATTCTTGTTGAAGTTCATTTCAAGATGTTGTTTTTCTTATTGTAACTTCTTTGTATGCACTTATTGACCTTCACAAGTAATTTTTTACGATGGTCCCTTACGTGCAAAATTTCTTTGTCCTTTTCCTTTGACACTTAGTAAAACATATCTTCAGGATATTTATGTTTCTTTTCTCATATCTCGATTTTATGTTCAAGTTTTGAGAGTTATTCCTCTAATATTTTCATTTGCATCTACTCATTATCTTGATGTTCTTCTCTATTAAATAATTTCTCACATGTTGGACGACATACTTTGCAATTTTTATAAATCCATTAATACACAATTTCCATTTTACAAAATAGACATTTAGTCCAAAAATGTTGAATTCATTTTCATTTTCATTAACTTTTTTCTTTTTCTTTCTTTTTTATTTATTTATATAACCTCTAAGAATATTTTTTCCATATAAATAATCTTCACTTTTCTTTTTTTAATATTTAAACGAAGTTTAAAAAATAATATTATATTTTTTTTTTTTTCTAAACTATATAAATATTTTTTTAATATATTTATTTATATTTGTTTTATCACTCCTTATAACATTTTTTTAAATTGAAGGTGGATGTTTATAATTTATTTTGAACTTCAAATAGTTAACCCTTTATATTTTGTATCATTCCACTTAAAAAAAGGGGCCAAAGAAAAATTTTGTTTTTCTCACAAATTAAATAAAAATAATTCACCCATATTATCTCACCCAAAGGTAAACTTTTGTTTTTAATTTAATACTACAAAATATTTTATTCCAATTTTGTTGTAAACTTATGAAACCTGACCGTGGTTATTTTATAATGCCTAATCGAAAAGGCATGAGATTTGGTGACTTGACAATTAAAGACTCGTATCTTTAATTCTCTTTTTGTTTAATTATTGAAGTGTGCGTTGTTTACCAACTTGTAGGGTCGTGTTGCTTTATCAACTTGCAGATTGATTAATTAGCATGGAAGAGTGGTTTGGTAGTGGCGGCAGAATATCTTCCCAAAATAAAAATGGCATTCCTCAACTAGAATTTCAAACTAGACCCTTTTTTTACTTGAGAAGTGCTCAGGTATTTGACCATGTCATTACTCGACGGTTGTTAGTGTCCGTTGTGATGTTTGTGTAGTAGTAAGAGAAGGGTGGATACGTGAATTATTTTCTTTTAATCTAAATCTTTCAATGCCAATGCCAATGGGACCAAAATCCAAGAAAAGCTCTGGTTGCTGCGCCATTTCAAAATCAAATCCACAATTTAGTAGGTTGTTGATTCTATAAATGAACAAAGTTTTTGGTGGTGGTTACCATAGGGTTGCACTTGTGTATGGTTGTTGTTGCAATGTTGTGTGTGGCGACAACCAAAGGTGGCTAGAGACGGCTATAGTGGTAACTACATATTTTTTGAATTTTTTTTTGTATATTTATTTATTTTTTAATTTTATATATATATATATATATATATATATATATATATATAAAATTAATGGCCAAGGCACTGATAACAATATTGAAAAAATAAAATTAACTCAGACAAATATATAAAGCACACATAATAAACCAGACACAAAATATTGGCGGAAAAGGCTTCAGCGTCATGGCTTCTTCAAGTATTCTCTCTCATTTTCATTCAAAATAATTGAATATAGTGTTACAAATAAATAGATGAGAGACAATGTTCTCAAGATAGTGCGTGCTATCTTAGACACTTTTGGTTGAGATAATTTCTCCTTTGGTTGAGATAATTTCTCACCAGACACACACCAATATAGGAGTTACCTAAATTAACTCCTATCTTAGAGAAACAACCCAAGAGTTTATGCACAAATTCCTAACTTGGAATATTTAATTAATTAATTATTTTTGGATTTATTATTGTTTTATGAGAGAGGCTAACATTCCCCCCTTCAATGATAAATCCAAAATAAGAACGAGGAACCATCTTCCAAGTTCTCATGTTGATCTTCAAAAACGTTGTCTGAAAAAACCGCCAAATCTGGATGCTAAAGAAACTGCAATATGAAGAGACTGAGTCAGTTGCATGACTGATTCATATCTGAATGATGCTTGACAACTCCATCATGTGCCAAGCCGCAAAAGGATCCAACTTTCCTTTGCTTGAAAACAGCATCCAGTGTCCACTGACACAATTTGATGAACGCCCACTAGCGTATTTGCAGATGATGATCGCCCACTGGCTGATGATGTCGAAAAACAACTCAATGTTGCTTTTGCTATGATGAAAGCTACTCACTGCTTTTATTGTTGATCGCCCACTGGCGAATTTGCTGATGCTTACAACTGAAGAAAAATGCCCACTAGCTGATGAAGATGCCCATTGGCTGCTTCGCTGATGTTGTCGAGACTTTCAGTCTGACAACCACTTGTCAATTTCCTTGACATTTTCCCCCCTTTGTCAATGGAAAGGATAGGCAATCTTCTTCAAATTATATCTGAATTCTGAACTCCCCCCCTTCAGGTGTAGGAGAGTTTCACTGTTGTACTGCCTTGTTCAACGGCATGAAAGTACCATCATCGTTTCACTATTAGCTGGACTATGTGTGATTGTAGTCGGTTGTAGAACTGAGACAATCGTTTGACTGTGGGTGACCATTCCCAAGGATCGATCCATTCATAATGTATCTTCAAACTGGCTGATTTTTGTTGGGTGCGACATTTTTTTGAGGAATTATTGGGCTTGCCACAATGGCAACAAGGATGGAGATCAAAACACTGATCTTTCATATGACCAATTCGTTGACAATAAGAACATTTTGGTTGGACTTCAACTTCAGGTTGCGTGCAATGATGTTTGTCTGCAACTTTCTCAGAACCTGCTTAGGTGAGTTGTGCAAGAAATCCTGCACTGACGAACTTAATTGGCTTGGAATAATCTGGGATATGTAAGTTGGTGTCATCAGAGACATATCCTAAGCCTCGTCGATTCTTGTTATTTTGAATTTCTTCCCAGGGCTTGATGATGGATTTGGAAGAAATTTTAACTGGAATAACTTTGACAGTTGACGCTGCTGGGATGAATGACTTATCATCTGGATGGTTGAAAGACTTGAAAGTATCACTCTTTTCTTGCAATTCATTCCTTTGAAGTTGCGACTCGAGTTGAAGAAACTCAATGGTTTCATGTGCTTGTCGTAGATGCCGTGAAAGATCAACAAGAGTTTCTTTGCTGATGTGCACCATGTCTTCATCACTGGAGATGATCAAACTATGAAAAATGTTTAACAACTGAATATGTTGTGCCATCTAAACTTGCTTACTTGAATTCAAGCTCTCTTGTCGTAGATAGCTATTTCACATGATTGTGTGACCTTGCATGACAGGTTTGCTTGCTATGGGACTTGAATGGCACGCTCGCTTGATTTGTTTCTTATTGCATTTGCTAGGAACACTTGCTAGAGTTGTAGAGATTTCTTGCTTAAACTCTGGAATTCACGCTCACTTGATGACGATCGCGTTTGCGTGAATGCTCACTTGCCTTACTTAATGACTTCACACTCACTTGAAGTAATAGCCATGCTCGCTTGATGTTGATCTCAACTTGCTTGATTGGTGTTAGAGTTGAACTTGTTTGGTTGCTTTGATGGTTGCTGCAATGATCTTCACTCTGGCTCGCTTGAAAGTTTGAACTTTGTACTATTTTGACGCAAATTGCTTAAATGAATACTCACGCTCGCTTGCAAGAGATGTGAACTTGTTGTTTGTTTCATTTAGAGTTAAAACTCATGAACTCACTTGATTGTGCTTTAAAGGAAGGGTGTCGAACACTGTCGAAAATGCACCCAAAAAAGCTTACAATGATTTTGATAACTCACTACAATGAATTCAATTTGACTTAGTTCAAGACTTGGGTGTCGGTTTCAACCAAGAATGCACCCTTATAATTCAATGTAATTTGAGTTTGATTACAAGTTCAATAATGTTGATGTAGACTGTGCTCTGAAACGTTGAAGTTTATAGATTCATTAACTTGATTGTAGTGATGTAGACATTGCTTTGAAATGCTGGAGTCTGTAGATTCATGAACTTGATTATATTGAGTGAATTTGTTTGTTGAGGTAGAATGCTGATGTTGAAAACTTTGATTGGTTGTTGTATGTGTTGAGCTTAATTATCCTTCCTTAAAGCTATTTTGTTACAAGTGTCGTGCTTGCTTGCATTGAACTTTATGTGTGTTAAATGAGATCATTTACGTATCAAAACTAGACATAGATCATAAGCAACAACATGAAGTATGCACCATCATCAACACACTCTTTGTGTACCTAAGATCCCCTTATTCAATTTCGGGTGGATCTAAGACACAATCACCACAAAAAATGATATCTTTATTAAACTTTGGAGTACATAATCGCTCAGCGTCACAACATCTTCATGGAATCAGAGTTCTAGAACTTTTTGAAAGAAAAAATATCTTCAAAAAACTACCTGCACTCACTCACTCTCAAAATCTCTCTCAAAGTAAAATATTACTTTGGATTACAAAAAAGAATTTCTCTCAAAGAAATCCACTTATCACTCCAAATACAAAATCACTTCTTACTTCAAAAAAACCTTTATCACTCCAAAATAAAACATACCCTCATTATTACATACCACTCTTATTCCTCCAAAAACTTTACTTCGATATCACTTTATAAAAAAGTGATAACATCACTTCAAACTTTGTGTTCAAACATGCACCATACGGTTCATTCTGTTGTAATGGAATAATAAAATATTCCAAAAAAATTTATGCATGTGAAGACAACCATATACCTTTCATAAAAATCCACATGAATCATTTTATGAAGTTACTTTTTCACTTTCTTGAAATTATCCACGTGAGCCTTATTCTTAAAAAGAATGAGCGGAAAAATCATATGGAAAATTATTTGCATGTGTAAAGAAAATACTCGCAGACACAACATATGCTCAAACTTACCTCTAAACAAAGTAGAGCCTTGCGGATTCGAATCAATGATTTTTGGTTGGAATAACTAATATCAATGGGAAAATCACACTTTTCACTCCCCCAATTTCTTCTTGATATTCATGTGGCAGAAACTCCTTCAACGCATCAATGTGAAGAGCCACGCAGGGATCATTCAACTGAAATATTCATGTTGTCACGATTTTCACCTTCAATCACAAGAAACCAAAATCTGTAGCCTTGGTCTCTAGCAGATCCATCCAGTCTTTGCTTTCATTTTCAATCAAATGCGCAAAGCTATATATCACATACAAGGAACGAAATTCAATGTGGAATTTAAATATGGGTAGTGAAATTTAGTGCACAACAGTCTGCTAGCCTTCAAATCTCGTTGCCAGGCAAATTCAGTGGTGGCGATGAGGAAATCAATTTCTTGGGTTGTATTTCAGGCGACACAATGATTTTCTTATCTCGCAACTGCAGAATTGGGGCATCCAAAATTTGGTAATTGACACGCTGACAGTTCACTCCGGCTCTTGAAACAACTTGCATTCAAGGTCTTTCTAAACTTGGAGCTGGAACAATGTTAAATATTTTAGAGGTTTCCCACTTGATGCAAAGCTGGCTCTTTTTTTTCACTTTAAAATTTCAAATCTAAAAAATTAACTTTGGAAATTATCTCTGAATTTCGTCATCTGTGGGAAAATACCAATTCTAGATTTTAACTCTATTAAGGGTGCTACTTTTGCTTCCAAATATGCGCCTTCAACAATGGAATGGGACTGAATCTACAAAATCAAATCTAAGGCATCCAAGAGTCCAATGCTCTTCTATTGATCCACCAGTATTCAACTAACCCCAATGCAGATTATGTTATGAATCATTCCAAGCACAACGACTTAGAAGGAAAACCATCAACTACCATCCAACTGGTGATCTCACTTCTTTATTTCTCGCTACAATGGATTTCCAGAGATTTGAGTCTTAAAACATCCTATCAGGTTGGCTCTGGAGCGGATTCATCTTTTAACATACAAGGGAGAAAGTACTGCAAACATTGCATCATTGAAGTCTCGTATTAAGCAGCTTGGGCATGAACGTAGGGAGCTACAAAGAGATATTGAACAATTGTGCATGCAACAATCAGGATCTGGCTATATTGGTGTCATAACATGGATACAAGCATAGAGGATTTCTGGTTTGGAGCAGGAGATCAAAACATCGAAACAGAAACTAGTTGCTAATGTGCGAAACAATCACAATCCTGAAGAGGAGCTTTCAAAAGTTTATCGTATCAAAAGTCAGCTTGCTGATTTGCACAAATTAGAACTTGAGAAGAATTACGAGGCGGAGCAACAAATTAAATTATTCCAAAGTCAAGTAGCTGTTGCATTTCCTGAGAGAGAAACAATGGCACAAACAAAGAGATGACATACTTACTGTAATGTGCATGGGGCATAACAGACGCTGGGAGGAAGCAGCATCAGTTTTCTTTGGGGTTCCTGTTGAGCTTAAAACTTCCAATGCAGTCCTTCTGTCATCAATAACAGCTCCTCCAGAACACTCATGCAACAATTTCTCTCGGAATCTGATGCATCATAGTTTTACGACTTATGTTCCACACAGATATATTGTTCTACGCTTCTCGGTTACTCCATGTGAAAGATCGGTCTGCCATATGAACTATCACAGTCTCCACCATTGGCACTCATCACAAAAGAATCAAAGATCTTCACACTGATATGATCCACACAAAATCAACATATCCCTACACTGCTTGCGCTTTGCTTAATAGGCCCTAAGAACCAAAATCACTCCGATACCACATATTGGAAAAATGAATTTAACTCAGACAAATATATAAAGCACACATAATAAACCAGACACAAAATATTGGTGGAAAAGGCTTCAGCCTCATGGCTTCTTCAAGTATTCTCTCTCATTTTCATTCATTAAAATAATTTAATATAGTGTTACAAATAAATAGATGAGAGACAGTGTTCTCAAGATAGTGTGTGCTATCTTAGACACTTTTGGTTGAGATAATTTCTCCTTTGGTTGAGATAATTTCTCACCAGATACACACCAATATAGGAGTTACCTAAACTAACTCCTATCTTAGAGAAACAACCCAAGATTTAGGCACAAATTCCTAACTTGGAATATTTAATTAATTTATTTATTTTTGGATTTATTATTGTTTTATGAGAGAGGCTAACAAGCAAAATTGGAAATTTCCAGAAATTTTATGTGGTTAATAGTCTCAATAGCAATGGAGGCAAACCTTGACCAAAATTTTATGGCTAAGGGTCGGATTAGACTCGGTTTGTGCAATGGTTGAGTGGCCGAAGAATTGAATAGCTCTAATACCAAATGTTAGGAAGAAATCCTGTTTACACTCTAATACCAATGTAACGAACAAAATTCTTATACTAGTTGAGAAATTACACTCTTTGCATAGTTTTTCACTAGTATTGAGATATTTAGAGGCTATGATGTGATTAGATACATGCAAGCTAAGAAGCCTATGTTTGGCGAGAAACTCACGAGGCAACATGCCCTCCCCTACAACAGTTAGCCATGAGGCTTCTCTCTTAGGTTACTTCATCCTCCTAGAAGAACTGGAGCACATATAGGAATATGTATAATTCATAGAAAATAAGTCTTGAGCAGTCTAGGGTAGAGGCAATGGTGTATGTGCACACTAACCTTTGTATTATTCACAAGAAAAGGAAAGGACATTTGAAGGGAAGACAAAGTTGTGGCATGTTGGACCTGTTGATATGGGTTTGGATAGTAGTGTTGAAATAGCATTGGCCAATTTGGATCTTAATGAACCAGTGCTAGAGCTGGTCATTTTTGATGATGTTGATCTTCTTGTGTTATAGATCTAACCCAAAAATATATGATAATAGAAATAAACTCAAGAAATAACAAGATCTGAATATAGATAAATACTTCACCTTATTAATCGAACCCTTAAGGTAGGGAAACACTATACATTCACTCCTTAAAGAATGAGAACACTCCATAAGCCATATGTCTGTTCATACAATATTCCTTAACACCTCTCAATGGGGAGTCTCTAGCCTCTGTATAGGCCTCATACATACAATACCATGGGTCATTACCATGATTCCCTCAATACCATCTATCTAATACCATGGGCTTATTACATTATTACTAACTACTTGTGGTCCCTTACATGATACAGGTTAACCGTCTTATTTATTACTATTGCCCATCCCATTATTACATTATTCCCTTGGGTACCTCGCTTTGTACCCCATATTATCCCCCCTAGGTATACTACATTCCACCCCCCTTAACATGTTTCGTCCTCGAAACATGGGAGAACACAAATAGTAAGATCTACTCAAAAGAGTGGTCCCCTAGTACCTCGCAAGTGCATCTAGCCATCCAAGAGAAAGGTGAACCCTCGATCCAGCTAGTTCCTTGCTCACTTGAGATGGAAGTTGACCATGGCGGTTCTTCTATGTTGATGTGTAGTAGGTGGATCGCTGCTCCTCTCTATCTATCATGTGGGGGTTGTTGTCCTTGTGGCTAATTCATTGCCATCTTGTTGGTTGTTTTCTTGCGGGGTGATGTGGGTGGTAATATGCTGAATTTTTAACCAATAGTTTATATTTCTTTAATTCACCACCTAATGGAGTCTGAGTGGTATCTGGTACATGTTGTGGTGCCTGTTGTTGTCTCTTATCTTCCAATATTACTTCAATCAGTGAGTCCTCATTTGATGTATCATTACTTGTAACCTTTTTTGCTTCAACCTCTGTTTGTGTTTGATTGTTGATCATCAAAGGCTCAGCATTTGATGTGTAAGTGTTATTAGCGCTTTGTGCTTCTGCCTCCATAGTCTCTGCTTGGGTCTTAATGGAAATATTCTGCAATGTAATTTTCTTTTATTTATACCAGAGCTTCAGGAATTTATTTTGCGCATTAATATTGACAGTACCCACAGATTCCATCCAAGGATAACCCAAAAAAACATTCATGATATCCATATCTGAAGCATAAGAATCAGAATGCAATACATACTTGTCCATAGAAATGTTCAAACCTTTATAAACTTGCACCTGCTCATTATTAACCTGTGTGTGCGCCATGTGTTTTGTTGGGACTTGCAATTTTTTTGCCAAATTAACATTGATAAAATTATGCTGACAACTAGGATTTATAAACACAACGATCTTCTCCTTCTAAATGAATCCATGAACCTGCAATAAGGATATACTAGTAGAAAATAACCCCTTACATGTTTCATTCTCCTGTTTTCTAGCATGAGACCATTTGTCTAAAAGAACTCTTTCAAATTCTTCATCTGACAGTTTGGTCCCCTGCTTGTTGTCAAATGAGCGCAACCATTTGGACGCCTCATCTTGGAAATTAAGAGGTACCATAGCCCTCCAAAATTTCCCAT
This sequence comes from Pinus taeda, assembly GCA_000404065.3. Taxonomy (NCBI): domain Eukaryota; kingdom Viridiplantae; phylum Streptophyta; class Pinopsida; order Pinales; family Pinaceae; genus Pinus; species Pinus taeda. The sequence continues at coordinate 31,806 of APFE030693957.1, forward strand.
ATTTGAACTTTTGTCTTTGTATGAATTCTTCAATAGTAGGGCTATCATCTTTTCCTGTAAAATATAACATCTCCATGAAGAGGGTTTGGAAAAAACTCACTTACTTGGTGAAAATTTTGAATGTCCACAATTCCGTTAATATTGCTCAGAATCCCTATTATGACTTGTTTTCGGAACTGGAATAACCATTCTTCATCTTCCCATGTGGTAGAAATCCCGATCTAGGCACTGAAATTTCATATCCGCGCTGCAACTGTTTCGCTATCACCAAAAAAATTCTGAAAAAAAACACTAATTTTAAATTAGCAATATCTCCCTCATCCGGACTTCGATTCGACTGATTTTTTTTGAACTTGGGTATTTTTTTCACAACCAATCCAGATTTGGAATTAGATTCTGTAGATTCTGCACCAGAACGTAAAAATCTACGCTGCAAACTCGCCGCCTCAGAAACATATCTGCAACACCACTGATTTTTAGACCAGCAATATCTCCTTCATCCAGACTCCAATTCGATCGATTTTTTTTTCAAACTAAGTATTTTTCACCAACAACCCAGATCTGCAACTAAATTTCACATATTTTTGACCAAATATGTGAGGTTATGAAGTGCTGATGTAATAGAAGAACACTCCACAAGCCATATGCTTGTTCATACAATATTCCTTGACACCTCTCAATGGGGAGTCTCCAACCTCTATATAGGCCTCATACATACAATACTATGGGTCATTACCATGGTTCCCTCAATACCATCTATCCAATACCATGGGCTTATTACATTATTGCTAACTACTTGTGGTTCCTTACATGATACGGGTTAACCACCTTATTTATTATTATTGCCCATCCCATTATTACATTATTCCCTTGGGTACCTCCCTTTGTACCCCATATTATCCCCCCTAGATATACTACATTCCACCTCCCCTTAACATGTTTTGTCCCCAAAACATGGGAAGAACACAAATAATAAGATCTACGCAAAAGAGTAGTCCACTGGTACCATGCATGTGCATCTAGCCATCCAAGAGAAAGGTGAACCCTTGATCCATCTAGTGCCTCACTTGCTTGAGATGGAAGCTGACTGTGGCGGTTCTTCTGTGTTGATGTGTAGTAGGTGGTTGCCACTCCTCTCTATCCATCATGTGGGGGTTGTTGTCCTTGTGGCTAATTCGTTGCCATCTTGTTGGTTGTTTTTTTGCGGGGTGATGTGGGTGGTGACATGCTGAGTTTTAACCAATAGTGTATCTTTCCTTAATTCACCACCTAATGGGCTTTGCTTTATTGATAAATGCTTCACTTTATTGATCAAACCCTTAAGGTAGGGCAACACCATACATTCACTCCTTAACTAATGAGAACACTCCACAAGCCATATGCATGTTCACACAATATTCTTTGACACCTCTCAATGGGGAGTCTCTAGCCTCTATATAGGCCTCATACATACAATACCATGGGTCATTACCATGGTTCCCTCAATGCCATCTATCTAATACCATGGGCTTATTACATTATTGCTAACTACTTATGGTCCCTTACATGATACGGGTTAACCACCTTATTTATTACTATTGTCCATCCCATTATTACATTATTCCCTTGGGTACCTTCCTTTGTACCCCATATTATCCCCCCTAGGTATACTACATCTTGAGGGGTTATCCTCACACCATCATATGCAAAGAATAGATTGGATACAAAGGAGGAAGATGGAGGAGAGAGTAGTGTTTATGAAATGGGGGACTACTAGCAGTCATGAGCTATGAGATTCTTTCATCTTGATATGTGGTTCTAATATCTACCCTATTTTTTTTCCATTGGAATTCCCACTATAGAAATTTGGTGTGTAGATCCATCTCAGTTTCAAGTTTAGTGATTCCTCATCAATTTTAATGCACAACCCACATTTAATATGTTGTCGTCATAAACAAGAATATTTTCACAAATTGAAGCACAAAATCTACTACTTTTCACTTTTGTTGAGATAAAACGTAAGTATTCACACAAAATTTTGACAATTGTTGATCTATAAACTGCAGTGGATATTCCATTTGACAGTTCATCATAACAACGTTGATAGTATTATATTTAAAATCTAAAATTCTGCATTATCACAATTATTATATTTATGGATTTGTAGATTTATTGTTAATAGTGCATGCATGTGAATGAAAATTATGCAAAAAAAGAGAACGTCGAAATAAAGGCTATCTCACACATTTGACACAAGATATGCTCTAGGAAACCCTTTATGTAGAAAAACCTAGCTGGAATGTGAGGTTGCTTCGCTTTCTTTCTCTGAATGAAAATATAGTTGTAAATACAAACAAGTATGGTTTGTGGTTCGTGGGATGATATAGTGCATAAATCCTCTCTATGCTCTCTAACTCTAATCCCTCTTGGCTATTTTTGCTCTACTATGGAACAAATGCACTCGAAAGAATGGAATCTCTTTTTTCATAGTGGTTCAGTTATAACACAACCCAAAAGCCTACTAGTGGTTAGGTTTGACTACCTCAATCATTAATCAAAGTTAAAATATTGACTCTTCTAGATTCTTCTACATGATAATCACATAGCTAGCCCCTTTTCCATGAATAATGGGGTCTGGCATGCCATCCTCTCGAACTATGGTTGTGAAAACAAGAAGGTCAACTTCTGAGTGGAATAAATTTCACATAGGGACTCTGATTGATGTGATTCTTGCATTGTTGGAGAGGTATTTGTGTATAGAATAGCATGAAAAGGTTTTGCACTACAAAGATAAATTTTTACCCTCGAAAAACTTCATTTGTTGTCTCAAAATGCTCCCAGAAGGTTTCCGACCATGTTTTGCCAAGCTAGGTCTTGCTAGCAAAAACAGTCTCGTGATTTGTGCACTTTTTCCACTCTGAAAGCATCAAGATGGATGAAAAACAATATAATGATCCAATATGGATCACACCCCCCCATTTTTGGAGGTTTTTGGTCCTCAAAAACTTATACTAAATGAGGTGAGAAAATTTTAACTCCACCATCTTTCTAGTGTACCATTTAGCTTTTCTTGGAAGTTGTCCTTTCAACCCAATCTCTCAAAGGTCATGTTGCCCATGTCTTATAGTTCTAGACCTCTTTTGTAAGGTATCCTTTTTTAACTTTGCCTAAGCACATGGTTCCAAATCATCCATAGAAGGTAGGACTTGTTCCTCTTCCTGATCTAGCATGGAAGGCTCATAGAATTTCAAGTTCTCTATATTCACAATTGAGTAAATGCGCATATATGGTGGTAAACTGAGTCAATGGGAATTACCACCCACCTTTTCCAGCATCTCGAAAGGTCCATAACTTTGAGCCTTGATTTTCTTACCAAGCCCTTGTAGCCTCTCCTTATTCAATTGTAGTCATACTTTGTCTCCCACCTTGAACAATTTCTTTGTTCTATGTTGATCATTCCTAGCCTTATATTTCTCCTATGACTTTTGCAGTGTCTCTTTTACCCATATATGGACCTGCCTAGTCTTTTCCACAAACTTTTCAGCCCTCAAGGCATCTCCTATAATATTTTCCCTCACTCCTCCTTATTTCCCATATGCAATGTATAAAGGTGAAGGCGGAAAATATCCAAAATAGGCTTCAAATGAGGAATTTCTTGTATAAGTGTGCATTGTTCTATTATAAGAATGTTGTATACATACAAAATTTTCATCCCGGGTCTTCAGATTCTTCTGGTTATATCCCCTTAGAAGTTGTAACAAAGTCCTATTGACTATTTCTATCTATCCATCTGTCTATGCATGGAATGTTGTAGATGTTTTCAATTTTGTGTCCATATCCTCCCACAATGTAGTCCATAATGCACTAAGAAATATTATATCCATGTCTAAAATGATGCTCATTGGTATCCCAAAATGCACCTAGAATTCTCTAAAGAACAAGTTTGTTGATTATTGGCCACCAATGGTCTTTTACAGGGCATTAGAACAGAACTCTTATTGAACCTATCAATTACCGCGAATAGGTAATCATGTCCCTCCATGTTTGTTGGTAAACCTCCCACAAATTCCATGGAAATGATTTCCCAATGATGATTGGGTACAAGTAAGGGATGATATAGGCATTGTTTCCTATTGCTAGGCTTACTAGTACAACAAAGCATGCATCCTCTTATGAACCTAGCTACTCGCTCTTGCATTTTGGGCCAATACACATACCTTTGTAAGTTGGCCATCCTGCAAATTTGGAGGTGTGATCCTCTCTAATCAGCTGCAATCACGCACCTTTAGGAACACATAGATTATCTGACCTATAGAGTAACATGTCCCGTAGATGGTATTCAATGGTGTTGTCGCCATCATGCACATGAATTTGACTTTATAGCTGCCGAAACACCTCCTTGAAGTCCCCATCCTCTGAATATGCCTCTGTGTATGCATCATGGGTGCATGGCTCCATGTGCATAATAGTTCCCAAAGATGTGATACTTGATGTGGGTGGCTTTGAAAGAATGTAAGACAACTTGTTTGTGCTTCCCTTCTTGTACTTGACCACCAAATGAAACTATTGTAGAAACCCCATCCACTTGTAATGTCATGTTTGTTGTAGCTTACTCTGGGCCTACAAGAACTGTAAGATAGTAATCTATGTAGATCATTGTCTACTTTCCCATCAAATAGTTCTTCCACTTCTTCACAGCTTCCACTAGGGAATAGAGCTCCTTTTCGTCGGTAGGGTAGTTAAAAATGGTCCCATGAAATACTTCAAAATTTTAGCATACATGCCTTCCTCCCTACATCAAGACTGCACTCATAGCGTACCCACTCACATTTGTCTCCACTTCAAAGTGTCGTTGCAAGTTTGGTAATGCTAGGACTAGTGCTTGAAAGATCTTCTTCTTTAGCTCCTCAAATTCCCTATGTTGACCCTTTCCCCACTAGAAACTCTTGTCACTTTTTATGGCGTGGAATGGTGTTGCTACCACTGAAAATGAGGTTATGGATTTCCTTAGGTATTGTGCTACCCTAATGAAACTCCTAACCTCAGAAAAATTAGTAGGCATTGATCATTTCATGATGGCCTTCATCTTGGAAGGATCTATCTACAACTCTCCACCTATCACATACCCCAGATACACCAAATACTATTTGTCTAAACTCACACTTCTTAAGATTTTCTAATAGGTGGTGCTCCTCACTAGATAATGTCTCTAGCACCTGTGTCAAATGTGAGTATGCTCCTCCCAGATAGCACTGTATACTAGTATATCATGAAAAATAGGCAATTACAAATGAATCTATAAAAGGGCACAATACATAATTCATTAATCTCATAAACGTAGTTGATTCTTTGCATAGGCCAAATGGCATGACTAACCACTCATACAAACCTTGCCTAGTCTTGAAAGCGGTCTTCTAGGTATCTTCTTCTTTGACTCAAACCTGGTAATATCCAAAATTTAAGTCCAACTTGGTGAAGTATTTTTCTTGCTGCAACTGATCTAGCAAATCATCTATCTTGGGTAGGGGATATCTGTTCTTGAGCATCATTTTATTCAACACCCTCTAATCTATACACATCCACCAAGTCTCGACCTTCTTTGGCACAATAATGATGGGTGACCCACATGATGATGTGCTTCACCAAATGACACCTTGTTCTAGTATTTTCTACAACTATTTCTTCAGCTCACTTTCTTCTATAATAGACTGCATGTACATCCCAATGTTTGGCAATGGGGAGACCAGAAAACGATGGACCTCCTGCTCTATTTCTATCTTAAGTAGTAACCCTTTAGGCTTTCAGAACACATCCATGTATTCCAGTAGAAACTCTTCTAGTTTCTTTTTTTGTTTCTTATTACACCCCTCCATGGATTCCTTTCCTCTTATTGACTCTTCAACAAACTGATTTTCTCTTCAAAACAATAAATCATACTCCTTACTAGAATTGATCAATTTCTTGCCTTGGTTGGCACATATCAGTGAAATTTGTGACTTACCTTTGTGCGTGTTGATGATGAATGGATTTCCATCCTTGATGAGACGATACTAGTTGGTTTTCCGCATGAATATTGCATCTCACATGTGCATGTACGGACTCACAAACACAACTCCACATACATCAAGGGGAACCACAAATGGTTCTACTTCATCAATAAAATCAATACTAATGGAAAATCTAATTTTACATTGTTTTGTTACCTTCACCTCTGCATCCTTTTTTACGCATCCCAGTGGATATGGGTTTGGATGATCATGAACTTCCAACCCCAACTTCTTTACCAGCTCTACTGCAATGAGATTCCATTGCAATATTGAGTCAACTAGAGCATCAATATTTGTATTCTTGATTTGTATATTTATATGGAAGAGATTGGTCATTTATTTCTCTTCCTATTGTTGAAGGATAGTTAGATTCACCTCCTTCTACACTGACATTTAGATAATCTGCTCATCCACATTCAAGATGCTTTCAACATGGTTGATCTAATAAATGGTCATAATATTCTTCTTCTTATTGTCTTTATTTTTATTCTTCGGGTTTAGCTATGGATGCAACTTCCAACACTTCTCCTTTGTATGGCCATCAATGTTGCAGTGGTTACTAAGATCTTTGCACTAGTTTGTTTGGCTGGATTTTTTTATATTTCCCCCTTTTTTTCTTCTTCTTCCCCTCCTTAGAAGTTTCATGTTTCCCCTTCTACTTTGATCCACTTGATTGTGCTCTCTTTAGGCCTATGTTCTCCAGGAATTGTGCCTGCACGCAAGCCTCGTCCACTAATTTGGGCTTGAACATAATCACTTGCTCCCTCAGATGGCAGTGTAGACCCCCCAAATACTCGAAGAGTAAATCTGAGTTGTTTGGGGAGATACCGAGAATTATGGTCATCCTTCTAAACTTTGTGGTGTACTCCTGCATGCATTGCCCCAACTTTTGCCTAAAGTAGTGCCTCTGGATCCATTGGTCCTCTACATACCCAATAGGATAAAATTGTGACTTAGCAAGGGTTTTAAAGTCATCCCACTTAGCCATTGGAGGCTCTCCCTACAACCTGAAGGTCTTCAAGTGCCTCTCCCACCAAGTCAGAGAATGGCCCTCTAATTTCAGCTGCACTAATGAGATCTTATGCTCTTCCTCAATTTTATGGACTTTGAAATACACTTCCAATTGTTGCAACCATTGATTCAGCTTCAAGGTGTAAACCTCACCATGGTACGACTTGATATTGACCTTTTCTTCCATTTTAAATAGGGGTTGTGAAGGATTCATGGCACTCAAATTGGGTTGGTCTTTTCTGAGGTCTTTCTTTGGCTAGTTCTTTGTTTCTTCCCAATCTTCTGATCCCCTTTTTTTATTTCTCCTCTGCTTTTGAACCCCCAACATCTCCAAATATCTAAAACTTGTTGCTCAGGGCACCATGAGGAGATTTACATTACGATTTATATTAGTGACTTTTTGTTCCAACTGCAAAAACCTTTCCTATGTAGGATCATGAATGTTATTCACAGATTCGTCGGCCATGGTTAGGGTTTTCCAACTTTTCACCCAGCTAATCTAGATCCCCTAGAAATTATCCATAAAATAGCTAAAGAAACCTTCTCTGATACCAATATGATCTGTAAATTGTCGTGAATATTCCACTGGATAGTTCATCAGAATAGATATGATAATATTATATTTAAAATCTGAAATTATACACTATTATAGTTTTATTAGATTTATGTATCCATAGATTTATTATTAATAGTGCATGCATGCGATTGAAAATTATGTAGAAAATAGGGAATGGAAAAATAAAATCTCACACACACATTTGACACAAGATATGCTTTGTGAAACCCCTTTGGGAGAAAAACCCAACTAGAAGATGAGGTCGCTCCGCTTTTTTTCTCTCCATGGAAATATGCATGCAAGTACAAAGAAGTATGACATATGGCCCATGGCTTGCTTCAGTACATAAAACCTCTCTGTGTGCTCTACCTCTTATCCATATTGCCCATTTTTTCTCTACAATGGAACAAATGCACTCAAAAGAATGGAATCTCTTTTCCTCATAGTGGCTTAGTTATAACATAACCTGATAGCCGACTAGTGGTTATGTTTGACAACCTCAACTTTTAACCAAGGTTACAATATTGACTCTTCTAGAGTCTTCTACATCATAATCACATGGCTAGCCCATTGTCCATGAATAATGGGGGTTGGTGTGGTATCATCTCAAACTATGGCGATGAAAACAAGAAGGCCAACTTCTAAGTGGCATAACCTTCTCAAATGAACTTCGATTGACATAATTCTTGTGTCGTTGGAAAGGTTTCTATGTGTAGAATAGCATGAAAAGGTGGCGCACTGAAGTAGCAAATTTTTACCCCAAAAAAATGACCTTGTTTTTCCATATTGGGTCCCGAGTAAAAACAGTGTCGTAAGCAAACTCCTCCACTTTTTCCACTCTGAAAGCATCGAGATGGATGAAAAATAATAAAATGATCAAATCCAGATCAACTATTTTTGGTCAAATGACACTAGAAAAACCTTGAAGGGAAAACTAATGAGAGAGAAGATATTTTATTTCATTTTAGAATTTATTACAGCATCAAATTAGCAATAAATGCAACCTATCTCCCTTAGAAATCATGCCCATATTTCCTATAAATTCATGTTGCCTCAACTCCTCAATTTATGTGCCTAATTTTCCTTGGAAACTAAGCCTAATTTCTCAAAAATTCATGTTTCTCACTGTATGGATAGACAACAATAAATGTTATACAAACTCCTCTATTTTTATGCCCATCTACTGCAATTATCGAATGGCTTGCTCCGAAGTATATAATTGAACTGAAAAACTTCCTTGGCCTCTACACATCCTATAGAAATTTTATTAAGGGGTTCTCACAGTTGGCATTACATCTCATAGACATCACTAAAAAGGGGGCTTTCAATTGGATCAAGAATCCATAGGAAAATTTTGAGAAGATAAAGAAGGTGATGAATTCGTGCCCTATGCTTGCATTACTAGATTTCACCCATATTTTCGTGCTAAAGTGTGATGCTTTAGAGACCGAGAAAGAAATTGTTTTGATGTAGGAGCACCACCTCATAACATTAAAGAGTTGCAAACTCAGATATTATGAGTGACATTACTCAATATATGATTAGGATATGTTGGTCATCATGCATGGATTGGCCAAATTCTAGTAGTATCTAGGGGGGATCAAGTTCAAAGTAAAGACAGATCATAATAGGCTAAGATTCCCCATGGAGAAGAAGGAGATGAAAGAAAACAAAAGTGGATTAGTATAGTGCAAGCCAATGATTTTGAAATCGAGTATGCTAAGGGAAAAAACAACATGGTAGTAGATGCCCTCTCGGCGATGTCATCCACTCTCTCACTCATGGATGTAACAGATGATTCAAAATTGTTGCTCCTTGTAGAATATTCTAAAAATAAATTTGCATGTGAGATTACAGAGGGGTTGATACAGGATGATAGATATCGTGTCATGGATGACATCATCTACTATAAGGAATAGATCTATCTTTTACCATAATCACAACATAAGGAGAAATTTATGCAAGTAGCTCATATCTCACTGTTAGTAAGACACTTGAGGTACCTAAAAACCTACAAACAAATCAGGGAAAGGTTCACCTGGAAGGGCCTCAGAATGGATTTGTTGAGGCATGTGAAAGAATGCATCATTTTCAAGTAGAATAATGTTGAATGTACCTATCAAATGAGGTTATTATAGCTGGTCCCTATCCTTGAGAAGAAGTGAGAAAGTATCTCCATGGACTTTATCACTAGGCTACCCTTGGTACAGGGAAAGAACTACATATATGTAGAGGTGTATTGTTTCACGAAGTTCACACACTTCTTTGCCATACCATCCAAATATTCAGCATTGTAGGTGTCTGAACTATTCTTCAAAGAGGTCTTTCATTTGCATGGGTTACCAAAGACCAGTGAGCGCAGAGATAGTAGATTCATGGGTGGATTCTAGCGGGAGTTATTCAGACTTGTGGGGATGGAGCTGACACTGGTCACTGTTCATACCCCACATACTAATTGATATACTCATATAGTCACAAATGGTTGGAGGGTTATCTATGAAATTATGTATCTGTCTAGCGAAAGGCATGTGTTAAGTGGTTGCATCTGGGGAAGCATTTCCACAACACCACTTTCCACTTGTCGTATGATTCCCTTCAAAGAACTATACAGATATGACGCCTCAACATTTGTAGATGGAATATTTATGGATATTTGTGCACCTTTGGTTAAATACTAGATTCAGGAGGGTCAAGATATCTTACAAGTCCTCGAGGACAATCTCTGGATGGCTTAGAACCAAAAAAATGGTGTATAAAGATAGGCACAATGTGGAGCACAATTTTGAGGCAGGGACACAATATACCTTTGTCTTCAACCCCATCCGCAATCATTTCTAAAAACAAAGGGAGAAAAGAAGTTGAAACCTAGGTTCTATGGGCCATACAGGATCATGAGGCGAGTTGGAGAAGTTTCCTATGATTTGGCACTAATGTAAATTTCACAACCTATTTCATGTTTCATGCCTCAAGAAGGCCTTGGGTAAACATCTAGTCACCTCCATTGATCTCCCTCCATTGGACAATGAAAGAGATTTAATCCTAGTTCTCGAGGAGATTTTAGAAATAAGGGAGTGGAAGTTGAGGAGAAAAACTGTGATAGAATACCTAGTTAAATGGAAGGATCTACTTGTTGACGATGCCACACAGGAAGGGGAACATGTGCTTGAGGGAAAGCAAACTCTGGCAAGGAGGACATTGAGAAATCTAGGGCAGCTTTGTTTAATTTGATTTCTCCATTATTTGAGCATTTCTTGTGATTTATTATTTTCTTCTTCTTACTAGTTATGTTATTATCATCAAGACAACTACCAAAGACACAAAAACACCAAAGAACACATTATATAGGCGCTAAGCCAGAGAAAAACCCTTAACTAGGGGAAAACCCAATCAATAACTCTTCCTTCAGTAGATTCATATGACAATGAGACAACCAAGACTTTTGACCCAAACCTCTATCCATCAAGTCAACCTATTAATATAGTCTTTTTCCAAAACTTGGAATCATGTAATCATGAATGACTTCAGTCCTACACTTTTGTCCCTGTAATCCTGAATGACTCTATTCCCTATAATTCCTAATGACTTCAGTCATGCACTTCAATACCTTTAATCATGAATGACTTTGGTCCCTCTAATCCTTAATGACTTCAGTCCCTGTAATCCTGAATGACTACGGTCCCTGGAATAGAAGATGTCTTTGGCCCTGTAATGGATATAGTCTTATTCTGCAGTGATAGCCCTATTAATGGATAGATTCTTGGCCCTGTATTTTACTCTGTAATTATTTTTATTTTCGTTCCGATAGTCATGGGAAAACTTCGGTTCCATTAGGCATTCACCTTGTTCATTTTGTATAAATCCAACACCTTTACGTATTTCCCCTTGTATCTCTTCTACAATTGTTATCTGAGCTTTTGTGTCACCTCACATTGAGTCGAGTTCAATAGGATATATATATATTTGTTTCCAATTGTAGTTGAGGCTAGCATGAATAACTAGAGGAGTTGAATTTCACAATGTCAATTTGAGGCCGGCTTACAAGGGGTTCAAGGCTTACTTCACGGAGGAGAGATAGGACATTAATTAGATACTCAAATATTTTTCTATCATGATCCCAAGAAGGGTTTCTTACATTAGAGTTTGACTTTGACTCAACAGAAAAATCCTAGAAGCTTACAATGGAGGCTAGACCTATGATCATTGACCCAAGCATGAAATCCATGTTTAATAAGTCAATTTAATAATTAAAATTTTATTTTTACGAATATATTACATATTGACTCAAGTACAATTATGAAGACTGACACTAGTTACATTTTCCAACACTCCCTCTTAACTGGGGAGGTATTTATAATTATACATATATATGGAAGATCTCAAAATGAACTACGAATAGTTCTAGAACACTTAGTGTTGCGGCTAGATACTTGACTAGAGTAATCTATCTAGGTGGGACTAATATGGACTAAAGCTTTCATCCAGTCTAGGTGCCATCATGCTTACTCAGTAACCATCAACCCAGAGATCTAGGTGTGCATCCAAGGTCAGATCTCCAAGACCAATGTCACCATCCCTCTTTGGGATCTAGACATCAACACATAGGCCAGTCAGATGCTCTCCCAAGCATCCACCATTAGATGCATCAACTCTCCTTATCAAACTACATATATCCACTCGTCCAAGCCTTGCATCCAGAGTGTTAAAACTTCTTATGTAGAGATTCTACCTGTACAAACATAATACCAATCAGTAATAAACTTTCAAATATACATACAAGTAAACACAAACCTTCAGGGTCCTCAATCATCCTAATGCCACTTATATCAATTTATTTATATGAAACTGGTCAAATATTTTCTTCTTTCATTTCTTTAGTAAGACGTCTTCAATACATTATAGCATTATCATTCAATTTATACTTCAAGGTATCCACTATTATAATATGCCCTCTCTCTCAATTGGGGAGATATACCCTTTCTTCTATCCAAGCCCCCTTTTAGGGAGATCAACTACTTCCTTCTTCTATAACATCGGAGAACTTTTTCATGGCTTCATTTCTTCTTATGACATCAAATTTATGTTAATATATAACTTCCTTCATCATACTTATATGGACATCTTCATTATCTTGAAGATTATGTACTTGCAAAACTTGAGTTTCTCCTTTTTCAAACCTTGTAGGATTTTCTTATTGAAGAATTTCTTCTACAACAAAACCTCTTACAAGTCTAAACTTTTGCTTTCTTCATTATGTACCGGCAACATAGATTGTCAAGTACTACAAAAATAAAAGTACAAGAGCATATTTATGAAGTGAAATCTAGAGAGGGAGAATTTCAAATTTTAATTCTAAGTTACCTTTTAAAGCATTAGTTCTAGAATTTGAATTTCAAATTTTTTCCATCATTTTATTCTAGACTACCTTTAAATTCTTAAGACCAAAACTAAGCTTTCTATATTAACAAAGTTTTAGATGCCAACAACCTTTAATAATATGAACTTTTTAAATCCTAAAAGAAATAACAAAAATACTAACCTATTTTAAGTTAGATAATTATACATACCTTAAAATTTACTTACCTTGGTCTTCCAAGATTTGACTTTCAATAATGCATGACTAAATGAGCAGAATGCTTCCTTCCTTGCATAAAATATGTTAGGCTTGTTTATTGAGTGCTCCACTTGAGATTTCTTTTGATCCTTTAGGTTGGTTTTATCTTTCCTTGAACATATATGCACATGTCTCTTATAGACCTCGCATGCTAACTGTTCTTTTATCCTTTTGTACATTAATCTCTTTTTCAGTGATGACTAAAACTCTTATTGGGACTATAGCTTGGTCCTTCAAAATATTTTTAAATGATTTGATCCTTGAATTTTGCAACAAATAATTATAATAATAATATATATATATATAATAATATATAAATCTTTAACTGATTTCAAAAGATATTCCAACCTTGTGATCTTGGTCATTGAACTTCTGAGATGATCTATAATGTTGGAGACGTTTTACAATGATGCCAAAAAAACATGTACTAGTTTCTTCATTCTGGAATAAGTGACTATTATAACAATGCTCAAAATCCTCAGTCAAAAGGTTTCCTTTTCTGTAATAATAAGAGTACTATTTTAATGCTTTTTGGAGTTCTAATTCTTTTGAATGGTATAATGCACTTGTTTCTTAATCGAATCCTTGCAATATCACTATGATTGGAATTTTCAAACTATTGTTATGAGATGTTGTGTCTCTTTAATGTAATTTTTGTTTCTATTTTATCACAGGATGCTCAATAAATGTCTTGAGCTTAGCTCTGATACCATGTTGAGAAATCTAGGGAAACCTTGTTTAATTTAATTTCTCCATTATTTGACAATTTCTTGTGATTTGTTATTTTCTTCTTCTTAGTATTTATGTTATTATCATCAAGACAATTTCCAAAGACACAAAAGCACAAGAGAACACATGATATAGGCGCTCACCCAAGGAAAAACCTAGTCAAGAACTCTTCCTTCAGTAGATTCATATGACAGTGAGACAACCAAGACTTTTGACCCGAACCTTTATCCACCAAGTTATCCTATTAATACAGTCTTTTTCCAAAACTTTGAATCCTGTAATCATGAATGACTTTAGTCCTGCACTTCCGTCCATGTAATCCTGAATGAATTCAATCCATGTAATCCTTAATGACTTTGGTCATGCATTTCAGTACCTGTAATCATGAATAACTTTGGTCCTTATAATCCTTAATGATTTCGGTCCTATACTTCAATCCCTGTAATCATGAATGACTTCGGTCCCTATAATAGAAGATGTCTTTGACCCTGTAATGGATATACTATTATTCTATAGTGATAACCCTATTAATGGATAGATTCTTGGCCCTATCTTTTACTCTGTAATTATTGTCATTTTTGGTCTTGTAGTAATGGGAAAACTTTGGTTCTTTTAGGCATTCACCTTCTTCATTTTGTAGACATCCAACACCTTTACTTACTACCCCTCGTATCTCTTCAACAATTGTCACCCAAGCTTTTGTGTCTCCTCATATTGAGTCGAGTTTAATAGGATATATATACTTGTTTCCAAATATAGTTGAGGCCAACATGAACAAATGGAGGAGTCGACTTCCACAATGTAACTTTAAGGCCGACTTACAAGGGGCTTAAGTTTGACTTGATTGAGGAGAGGTAGTACATTAATTATATACTCGAATATTTTTCTGTCATGATCCCAAGAATGGTTTCTTACATTATATTTTGAGATTGACTCACAGAAAAATCCTAGAAGCCTACAATGGAGGCTTGACCTATGACCATTGACCCAAGCATGAAATCAATGCTTTAATAAGTCAATTTAATAATAATAAAAAAATATTTTTACAAATATATTACATCTTGACTCAAGTACAATTATGAATATTGACACTAGTTACATTTTCCAACTGAGGATTGTTATGCCCCCGACCGCTTAGGAGAAATAAGATGATTTCTGGTAGCCTAAGAGTTCTCATAGGCTAAGGTAGGGAAAATTTTAATAAGGGAACATGACTAGCCTAGGAAAAAAAATTTAATTGCTTAAGGGGTGAAAAGGGGGACATATCCTACAAAAATGAAAAGTCACTTTAATTTTATAAAGTGACTTAATAAATTATTAAAGTGGTCAAAAGGTGGCTAAAGTGGCCACTCAAATATAAAAAGAGAAAGGTGAGGAGTCCCTCATCATTCTAACACCTCTAATTTGATAAAATAGTTCTTGTAGAAATTTTGGAAAGAATATTAGGGTTTGAGAAACTCTAACTACCATGGCTAGCTTCAGTGTTGAAAGTATACACCTTTGTTGGATTTGGGAGTGAAATCACTCAGATTTCACCATTGGGATTCAAAGGATAAGATGATTGCATAAAAGGATGAGGTAAAGAGGTGTATTAGTTGATTCTTTCTCCTCATATATATTTTTCTATCTCATGTTTTAGGTTGGTGACACCCAAGGAGGAAGCCACGTTCCAAGCTCAGTTTGAGAGCTTAGTTTAGCTTGTTGTAAGAAGTTCGATTTAGCAAAAGAAGGAGCTATATCCTCCATCTTAAAGGATCGAATTCATTAGGTAAGATTGGTTGTAAGTTCTAGTTGAGAGGACGAGTATATGAGGGTTCATTTGGTTGAGATTTCACTTTCCCATTTTGTTGAAGATGGACCATGAATTAGAGGTTGAAATCGCACCATATTTGGGTCTGATTTGATCTTGCTAGAAGGTTTGAGTTTACCCTAGTGGGATGAGTAAATAATGCTAAAAATATTAAGTTCACGGTGGTCACTAAACATGGGTTTATTCCCTTCTTAGAGGTCGGGCTTTTGAGGAATATTGACCACAAATTCAAGGTTTGATTACACTTTTGTGTATGGATGATTTAGATCCTAAACAACACATTTTTATTTGTTGAAATGAGAAGGAGGTGCCCATGTATTATAGGTATAGTGAGTTTTCAAGAAAAAGGATCCATCTTTATTCACCATTTACTCATTTTTGTTTGGTACGAGTTTAGTCCAACTTGGGAAGATTGTTGATCCATTTTGTTGAGTTATTGGTTGAAAAAATATTGTGAAGATCATCCTATTTCTTAGTTGTTTGTTGAGGCAAATATCAAAGAAAAAATTAGGGGCTAATATTCGAAGGTGGGCTGATATTCCATGATTTTTCCAAAAACAATATTCACCAATTTCCATTTTTCTAAAAATGAATTCAGCGAAATTTTATAGTATAAAATTATTTTACTTTTAAAATCACCAATATTATATATTTCTAATATAAAATAATTAGAAATCTAAACATTTTTACAAAATTATCATCAAACATTTTAAAATTTGGATATTAGGGACTAGTAAGATTCACCAAGGTTACTAAACTTTAAGATCAACTTCCATCCTTAAAATTTTCCTTGGAAAAGATCCACCTTTGGCCTACATACTTCTATAGGGAGGGAGTTAATGACTTTTGTTCACACCACAAACTTTTGAACTAGGTTCCTTTAGACACTAAAAATGATGTATTTCATTTATTATTGATTGTTATGGTGTCTATGTATTAGCTAACTTATCTTTATGATAATGTATGTCAATGATTACTTGTTATTTGTGAGTTCAATACATGATACAGTGACTAGTATCAAGTTTGGTTTCTATTTTTCCCACCAGTGTGTATTACACATGAGACAATGAAAAACAACTTGCATCTACAACAATATATTCATGAATTTTTTGACGAAATACTACCCAAAAAAACATACTAAACTCAGAGAACTCAGTGACAATTTGGATACTTTCTAGCTAGGAATACTACATCAAGTACCCCTCTATCAATCTCCCTTAGTATCCTTAAAGCCCATGGTACAAGTGGGTCATCCTCCTATGCAAAAGTCACACATATCAATACTTCTAGTTGTCGAAACCAATACTCTAGTAGGTTGAACATGTATAGCTTCCCATGGTACACTCTAATCACTTCATTCAAAGTGACACTAGATCCCCTAGGATACATAAGAATATGTCCATCTCGGAACACCACCTCATATCCCTTGTACTCAATAGTGGACATTGATACTAGGTTATTCTTCAACCTGGAAACATATAAGACCTCTGTCACTTTCAATGGAGTCGTGACTCCCTATGAAAGGGTGCAGTCCCAATACCAACAACCCTTACAATAAAATCATCACCATGCACCACCTCCAAATTGTTGAGAAATGTAAATAGTTTCGATCTTCATAATTGTTGTACTCATTTAAATATGTAAGCTATGTAACAAACAAGAAAAAGAAAATAAAAATATTATTATTAAATCATGGGTTTCATGCTCATTATTGATGGTCTTTTAGGTAAAAGCATGTTCTTCGTTCTTCTAGGGTTTGTTAGGTCTTAGGATTTATTGTCATGAGTCAAAGGAGTTAACATCATGTTTATAAGACTCTTCTGGGCAATTTGTAACTGTAAAAAGAATTTTTTTTGAGTCTGGAAAGGCCCTAGGATCCTCAAGTCAGCCATAAGGAAGGAATTCGACCCCTTGAGAAATCTATATAAAGAGCCATTCGACTTCACTTGGGGACACACTCACTTGACACAAGTTCGATATCTCAAGAAAGAGTTTGATATGTAGCTTTGAAGGTGGAAAAAATATATCGAAGTTCAAGCTCAAGAAAGAACGACAAATTTTATTGGTTTTTGGGCTATATCTCTCTCACACTTGCAAAACGCTAGGGTTTCTAAACTACAGGAAGAGGTTGAAGTTGAAAGACCGAGTTGCAGTAGGACAAAGTGTAGCATCTTGTAGCTGGAAAGAAGGAAACTCTGTCTATACCTATTTTACCTTAGGAAGAGTTTTCTTGCTCTTGGAAGGTCTCGAGAGGAGGTTGAGTTAGGCTTTCTTCAGGAGTTGCAAAGCCAAAATTGCAGGGTCAAAGTTGCAAGTCAAGTAGTAGTATTGTAGCTAGCAGGTTGAAGTTGCATTGTGTAGTAGTTTGACATAGATCCAAGAAAGGACTTGACGAAGGGTTGACTTGATACTCGGAGAATTAATTGGTCTAAAAATTGGGTCTTTGTATCTCATTTGAATCAAATTCTAAGAAGAGAGTAATTTATGGGTTTTCCCCTTGGACAATTTTTTCCATGGCTGAGAGTGTATATCTGTGTCCTCATTTGTTGTTGTTATTTCTTGATATTGTTTGGTGAAAATATCTAACTAAAAGAACATAAAAAAAGATTAAGATTCATAAGAAAGTATCAAGGTTAAAAGAATATAAGTTTAATAAACTACCACTTTAAAATTCTCTAACATGATATCAAAGCTAAGGTGAACAAGGAAGGTAGTTGGAAGGACACTAGAAGAGGATTATTCTCAAGGGGAAGGAAAAAGGAAAACCTCAAAAAGGCCCGAAGAATTATACCTATTTATCTAGGGTTTTCACATTCAAGGAATATCAAGTCTACATCAATCTCGCATCAAAGGAAAATATGAGAGGAATATTTCAAGAAGGGCATTAATATCATAAGAAAAAGTCTACTTGGAAGTCATCAACCTTGGAAGATGTTTCAAGGAAGTCTCCTCAAAGGATCTTGAAAACACCAAGAATATTGGAGATATCAAAAGGGGAATCTTGATATTCAAGTAAGTATCATACTATTTCTTAATGGTTGAATCTTAAAGTCATGTAAGTTCTTTCTATAAGGAGAGAAACAACCTCATTGGGGCATCAAACTATCTAGCATGGGAGAAGAGGATTAACTTGATACTAACAGAACAATAAGTGATATAATATGTCACTGAGAAAATTGTTGACCCAAGCAAAGAAAGGACATAAGAACTAGCAAGGTACAAGAAAGGGGAAGTAAGGGAACAAAGGATCATAGTTGAATCAATAAGGGATTCTCTTGTTCCATTTGTGGAAAACTTAAAGACTTCCAAGGCAATGTATGACAAGCTAATAAATGTGTACTTTGTAAGTACAATAGGTCAAAATATGTCTTTGCAGAATAAGCTATATAGAATGAAGAAATCAAAGGAAGAGGATATGGCATCCTTCCTCATGAGAGACTCTCAACTAAGAGACCATTTGCAGTGACTTGGGGAACCAATCACTGATTCAGAAGTGACCATATGTGTTCTAAATGCATTTCACCAGAATGGATCAACTTTGCAACAAGTATCTACTCCAAGAAGGATTCAAATCCCTTTGAAGAGTTGTGGGCAAAATGCATGATAGAAGAATCGAGGATCAAGGCCAAGGACAACATTGGATCAGATGAGAAATCTCAAGCCTTCCTAGACCAAGTCAAGAAGATGAAGAAGGGAAAGTTTGGCGATTTCAAGAAGAAAGATATGTCCAAGGCACAATGGTTCAAGTACAATGAGTTTGGAAATTGCAAGAGGGACTATCCAAGTCAACAAAACAATAAGAGAAAGGATAGGTGTGAATCTCATGTAGCCGAAGTAGTGGGAGAACCTGAGAGGGGGGGGGGGGGGGGTGAATCAATATTCCTTAGCAATTAAAACATTTAAATATTTTAGAGCATTAGTAATCAACAAATTATTATTGATGTATGCATAATAAAGTAAATAAAAAGAACACAGGAGGCACAAAAAAATTAGGTGGAAAAACCCCATCCGGGACAAAAACCACCAAATGCTTTTATAATAAATTCTTTAATGTTCAACCCCAACTAAAATGAAAGAAACAACTTCCTAGATTTCTAGAAAAGCATTATTCTCCAACTCCCACTGGAAGGACGCCCCAACGCCCTAGTTTCTTCAGTAATCAACTGAATGAATGCCCCAACACCCTAGACCAACCTACCACCCTGAAGTGTTCACAGGCTCCAACCTATAGGTGACTTCATGCACCTGCCTGGCACCTCCCTGTCACCTTATAATGACTGAAATGAGACAAAAGTGTGGATTTCCGTAATAGGGACAATGATCCGTGATACAATATGATTTACAATGATTTTGACCAAACACCCAATCACACTATGACCTGTAACCCAACCATGAAATTATCCCGACAGAGACTATTATACCTCCCAACAATGCCTTTTCGACTCTAGGAATATTGAATCTTTTACAATAATGACTCTTCCAGTAATGACACTTTTACAAATGACTCTTTTACAACTTTACAATGGTGACTCTTGGCCTTGACGCTTATTCACAATATATGGATAGTTGTCATGTCTTTAAAGGATGTCCCGCTGTAATGCTTCCTTTGATTTGATACTTCAGCTCTTGAATGCTCACTAATGATGTTGTCCTTGAATCTTCTTCTACCTGCATGCAAATTTTCCTAGCGAAACCAAATCTCAAAAGGAAAAAAAAAATACCCTTCAACTTACCTCTACCTGCAAAACACATGTAAATGCATAATAATGAATAAATAAAAATGCAAATTACAATGCATATCTTAAATGGTCTTGCAACTTTTGTTGTTGACTTGTTGCAACAGTAGACAAAGACTCCCACTCTTGATATAGGCCTAAACTCTATGCAAGACTATATCCAAAACTAACCTAAAGATATATACAATAGAACTGATGACAAGCCCTAGACTTGTGATGAACCAAGTTCTAAGTACAACAACACCGACCATTCTATCAACTATGACAAGACAAGTAACATGAACTTACAACATCATATAGATTTAGCAGACTTGTTGTAGCATAAAATGTGTAGTATCAAGAATAGGACATCTGAAAA